>JAJSRW010000077.1:20000-40648 GCA_022414725.1 Microglena sp. YARC
CATATGTTGTGTGTGTGTTGGGGGGGTATGTATGTGTGTGTGTGTGGGGGTGCGTATGTGTGTGGGGGGGGGGGGTTATGTGTGATGTGTGGGGTATGTGTGTGTGTGTGGGGGGGTATTGGGGTATGTGTGTGTGTGGGGGGTATGTGTGTGTGTGTGTGGGTGTGTGGGGGTATGTGTGTGTGTGGGGGTATGTGTGTGGAGGGTGTGTGTGTGGGGCGTATAGTGTGTGTGTGGGGCCATATGTGTCATGGGTATGTGTGTGTGTGGTGGGGGGGTTGGCGTGTGGGGGGTATGTGTTGTGTGTGGGTGGGGGGGGTTTATGTTTGTTTTTTATGTGTGTGTGGGGGTATGTGTGTGTGTGTATGTGGGGTGTGTATGTGTGTGTGTGTGTGTTGTGTGTGTGTTGTGTAGTGTGTGTGTGTGTGTGTGTGTGTATTGTGTGTGTGTGTATGTTGTGTGTACTGTGTGTGTGTGTGTGGGTTTGTGGGGTGTGTGTGTGTTGGGGGGGTTATGTTGTGTGTGTGTGGGGTGTATGTGTAATGTGTGTTGTATGTGTGTGTGTGTGTGTGATGTGTGTGTGTGTGGGGGGGGGGTCGTATGTGTATGTGTGTGTGTGGGGGGTGTATGTGTGTGTGTGCGTGTGTGTGTGTGTGTGGGGGGGGTGTGTGTGTGGGGGGGGTATGCGTGTGTGTGTGTGTGCGGGGTGTATATGTGTGTTTGTGTGTGGGGGTATGTGTGGTATGTGTTGTGTGTGTGTGTGTGTGGGGGGGGGATATGATTATCAAAGGCAGCTTGGTGGCCACGAGCTGCCAAGACAGATTTACTGGCCAGCCCACACCTGCACGGCACATTACCACCCAGCCCCAATACCTTGTAAGCATTCCCCAACATCGACCAGACCTCTGATGTTCTGTGCAAACACTTTGTTATAAATAAACCCGCATGCAAATTGCAGGATAATACAAGCACGATCAATATTGTCAGCAATTATATACAACCCAGGAAAATTTTAAATTTTGGTTGTCCTCACTGGAGCTACATACACAATATCAAATATCTAAACCCATTTCAATTCAATTCATTAAATTAAATACAATTCAATTCGGATAAATTCAATTAAATTGAATCCAATTAAAAAATAATAGCAAATTAATTTAGCTTGGGACGCACCTCCATGCGCCCTTTACATTGCATCTATAAAATAATATCATGCTTTGATGTTCCACAAAAATGTGACAGTTGGCACTGAGTTTGTTGTGGCCGAAACTGTAGTTCTGATATTGGTCCACGTTGTTTTTTCGTTTCCACACTTTTATGTCTTGATGTTGTGTTCTTTCCCAGGCGAACCCCACTTTTTCACCGCCAAATTAATGTGTGTATAAACCATGAGAATATGCAAGTCACACACTGCTCAGCAAACGTTTTGGGTAATATGGCATGTGGACTTGGTCAACACTTGCCAATACTTTGAGGTACAGAGCATCAGTGCTGGGCGGTGAGTTGGGCAGGTGGGGTGAGGTGGGTCATAACAAGGGGGAGGGGGTGGGTGGGAGGGTGGGAATGGATCATGAGGATCAAATATAATATTACATGGGCTCACATAATGTTGTTCCAAACAACTATGACTGGCCCCCAACTCACTTTGTTTTGTGGCGTCTATGTCCGCCCCTTCTCCAGCAGGGCCTTCACACACTCCCAAACTTCCATCGCAAGCAGCCAACATGGGGCAGTCCACCCATCCCTACCACATGCATTGAAATGAGGGTGTGTTGAGGTAAGTGTGTTTCAAATTAGTTGGATGTGAGCGTGAATAGTGAAGTGTCTAGAGCAAGGAGTTGCACTTAGTAACCTTAACAACACATGGCACCATTTCGTTTATGCCAAACATCTTCATATTTACCATTGCACTGTGTGGTCTTTACACCTTGGTGATTTGTTATGCATGGGACCAAACTTGGTCACTTGTATGGCATGGGACCAACTTGGTCACTTGTATGGCATGGGACCAACTTGGTCACTTGGTTATGGCATGGGACCAACTTTGGTCACTTGGTATCGGCATGGGACCAACTTGTCACTTGGTATGGAATGGGGACCATACAACCAGATATCACATATATCACCAGCTATTATTATTATTTCCATTCATGTCATCTGGTCCACATATGTTGTGGAGCACACTTGTTTCAACCACGACTTGTATTTTTGGCAACACACAAAAACGTGTTGTTGTGAAGCAAACAACTTGTAGATAGCTTCCTTGAATTTGCCTCGGCAAAAGCTCTTAAAGGGGGTGGGTGGGTGGGGTATGTGTGTGTTGGGGGGAAGGTGAGTGTTTGGGGGGTATGTTGTGCACACTGCATGGGCACAAGCTCTTAAATGGGTGGGTGGGTGTGTATGGTGTTGTGTTATGTGGGTTATGTCTGCACCATGGCCTTAGTCACAAAAAATCTTTAATGGGGGGTGGGTGGGGGTGGATTGGGGGGGGGGGGGGGGGGTATGTGTGCATCCTGGCCTGGGCAAAAACTCTTAAGTGTGTGTGTGTGTGTGGAGGTATGTGTGTGTGTAGGGGGGGTATGTGTGTGTGTGGGGGGGAAGTGAGTGTGTGTGGGGTATATGTGTGCACCCTAGCATGGGCACAAGCTCTTATATGGGTGTGTGTGTATGTGTGTGTGTATGTGGGTTATGTGTGCACCCTGGCCTGGTCACAAGCTCTTTAATGGGGGTTGTTTGGGGGTGGGTTGTGTGGTATGTGGGGTGTGTGCATGTCTATGTGTATGTGTGTGTGTGTGTGTGGGGGGGGGTATGTTTGTTTTTTATGTGTGTGTGGGGGGGTATGTGTTGTATGGGGGGGTATGTGTGTGGGGGGGGGTATGTGTGTTGGAGGGGGGTATGTGTGTGTGGGAGGGTATTTTTTTTTGTTATGTGTTGTGTGGTGAGTGGTATTGTGTGTGTGTGTGGCGTATGTTTGTTTTTTATGTGTGTGTGTGGGGGGGTTATGTGCGTGCAATGTTGTGGGGGTATGTTGTTTTTATGTGTGTGTGGGGGGGGGGGTATGTGTGTGTGGGGGGGTATCGTTTGTTTTTTAATGTTGTGTGTGTTGTTGTATGTTGTGTGTCGTTGTGTGGTGTGTTATGTGTGTGTTGTGTGTGTGTGTGTATTGTGCTTGTGTGTGTGTGTGTGTGTGTGGTGTGGGGGGGGGGGGCGGGTATTGTGTGTGTGTGTAAGGGGGGTATGTGTGTGTGTGGGGGAGGGGGTATGTGTATGTGTGTGTATGTGTGTGGTGTGTGTTTGTGATAGGGGGGGGGGGGGGGTCGTATGTAATGTGTGTTGTGGGTGGGGGGGGTTATCTGTGTGTGGGTGCGTGTTGGGCTGTGTGTTGTGATGTGTGTTGTGTGGTGTGTTGGGGGGTATGCGTGTGTGTGTGTAAATGCAGGGGTGTATATGTGTCGTTTGTGTAGTGGGTATTGTGTGTATGTGGTGTATGTTGGGTGGGTGGGTGGGGGTGGGGGGGGGGGGGGATATGTTATCAAAGGCAGCTTGGTGGCCACGAGCTGCCAAGACAGATTTACTGGCCAGCCCACACCTGCACGGCACATACCACCCAGCCCAATACCTTGTAAGCCATTCCCAACATCGACCAGACCTCTGATGTTCTGTGCAAACACTTTGTATAAATAAACCCGCATGGCAAATTGGCAGGATTAATACAAGCACGATCAATATTGTCAGCAATTATACAACCCAGGAAAAATTTAAATTTGGTTGTCCTCACTGGAGAGCTACATACACAATATCAAATATCTTAAAACCCATTTCAATTCAATTCATTAAATTAAAAATACAATTCAATTCGGATAAATTCAATTAAATGAATCCAATTAAAAAATAATAGCAAATTAATTTAGCTTGGGACGCACCCATGCGCCCTTACATTGCATCTATAAACAATAATATCATGCTTTGATGTTCCACAAAAAATTTTTTGTGACAGTTGGCACTGAGTTTGTTGTGGGCCGAACTGTAGTTCTGATATTGGTCCACGTTGTTTTTCGTTTCCACACTTTTTCATGTCTTGATGTTGGTGTTCTTTCCCAGGCGAACCCCACTTTTTCACCGCCAAATTAATGTGTGTATAACCATGAGAATATGCAAGTCACACACTGCCTCAAGGTCAAACGTTTGGAGTAATATGGCATGTGGACTTGGTCAAACACTTGCAATTACTTTGAGGTTACAGAGCATCAGTGCTGGCCTGGTGAGTTTGGGCAGGTGGGTGAGGTGGGGGTCATAACAAGGGAGGGGGGGTGGCCGAGGTGGGAATGGATCATGAGGATCAAATATAATATACATGGCTCACATAATTGTTTGTAAATCCAACAACTATGACTGGCCCAACTCACTTTGTTTTTGGCGTACTATGTCCGCCCCCCTTCTCCAGCAGGGCCTTCACACACTCCAAACTTCCATCGCAAGCACCAACATCGAGGCAGTCCACCCATCCTACCACATGCATTGAAAATGAGGGTTCTGTGTGAGGTAAGTGCTGTTTCAAATAGTTGGATGTGAGCGTGAATAGTGAAGTGTCTAAGAGCAAGGAGTGCCACTTAGTAACCTTACAACACATGGCACCATTTCGTTTATATGCAACATCTTCATATTACCATTGCACTTAGTGTGGTCTTACACCTTGGTGATTTTGGTATGGCATGGACCAACTTGATGTTCACTTTGGTATGGCATGGACCAACTTGGTCACTTGGTATGGGCATGGACCAACTTGGTCACTTGGTATGGCATGGGACCAACTTGGTCACTTGGTATGGCATGGGACCAACTTGGTCACTTGGTATGAATGGGGACCATACAACCAGATATCACATATATCACCAGCTATTATTATATTTCCATTCATGTCATTGGTCCACATATGTTTGTGGAGCACACTTGTTCAACCCACGACTTGTTATTTTTGGCAACACACAAAAAACGTGTGTTTGGAGCAACAACTTGTAGATAGCTTCCTTGCGAATTTGCCTCGCCGGCAAAAAGCTCTTAATGGGGTGGCGTGGGTGGAGTGCGTATGTGCCCTTCGTGTGTTGGGGGGAAGTGAGTGTTTGGGGGGTATGTGTGCACACTGCATGGGCACAAAGCTTCTTAAATGGGTGGAGTGGGGTGCGTATGTGTGGTTGATGTGGTTATGTTGTGCACCATGGCCTAGTCACAAAATCTTTAATGGGGGGGTGGGGGTGGGGGGTTGGTTGGTTGGGTGGGGGGGGGGGGGGTATGTGTGCATCCTGGCCTGGGGCAAAAGCTCTTAAATGTGTGTGTGCTTGATGTGTGTGTGTGAGGTATGTGTGTGGCTGTGGGGGGTCGTGTGTGTGGGGGGGGGAAGTGAGTGTGGTGTGGCGGTATGTGTGCACCCTAGCATGGGCACAAGCTCTTATTATGGTGTGTGCTGTGTATGTGTGTGTGTGTATGTGGGTTATGTGTGCACCCTGGCCTGGACACAAGCTCTTTAATGGGGGTGTGGGGTTGGGGTGGTGTATGTGTATGTGTATGTGTGTGTGAAAATGTGTGTGTTGTGTATGTGTATTGTGTGGGGGGTATATGTGTGTGGGATGTGTGGTCTGTGTGGGGGGGGGGGGGGCGGTATGTGTGTTAGTAGGGTGTGTGTGCACCCTTAGCAAAATGGTCACAAGCTCTTAAATGGGGGTGGGGGGGTATGTGTGTGTGGGGGGTATGTGTGCACCCTGGCCTGGTCACAAGCTCTTTAATGGGGGTTGGAGGTCGGTGTGTGTGTGGTGCGGGGGGGGGGGGGTTTATGTGTATGTGTGTCGTGTGCGGGGTGTTATGTGCCGCCCAAACTTTGTGTGTGTGTGTGTGTGTGTGTGTGTGGGGGGGGGGGGGGGGTTATGTTGTGTTAGTGGGGTGTGAGTGCACCCTGGCCTGGTCACAAGCTCTTTTATGGGGTGTGGTGGGACGGTGTACGTGTGTGTTGTGTGGGGGTATGTTTTTTCTTTAATGTGTGTGTGGGGGAAGGTATGTGTGTGTGTGGGGGGGGGGGGCGGGTATGTGTTGACGCATGTGTGTGTGGGGTGTGGGGGGGGGGAAGGGGGCGGTTTATGTGTGTGTGTGGGCAGTTGGGGGAGAGTGTTGGGGGTTGGGGAGGATTTGGTTAGGGGTTAGGAAGATGTGGGTCAGGGGGCGGTTCAGAGGAGGACAGTTAGGAGGTTGGTGGGAGTGTGGTTAGGGGGTTGGAAAAGGTGGTAGTGGGGGTGGGGGGAGGTGGGTAAGGGGGTTAGAGGAGGGACAAGTTAGGGGGTTTCGGGGGGAGTGTGGTTAGGGGGTTGAGGGATGTTTGTTAGGGGGTTGGAGCGAGGCGATGTTAGGGGTGGGGGAGGTTGTTTAGAAGGTTGGGTGAGGGTGGTTAGGGGTTGGTCGGGGATGTTGGTTTGGGGTTTGGGGTTTGGGGGGGGGAGGAGGGGGGGAGGTGTTAGGGGGTTGTAGGGAGGTTGGTTAGGTGTTGGTAAGGGATGCATGTTTTAAGGGGTAGGGGAGGTTGGTTATAAGGGGTGAGGGGAGGTGTATAGGGGGTTGGGGGAGGTCGGTTAGGGGGTTGTGGGTCGAGGGTGGAAAGGGGGTTAAGATAGGTTGCGTTAGGGGGTGGGGGGAGGTGGGTTAGGGGGGTAGAGGGAGGACAGTTAGGGGTTGGAGGGAGGAGGGTTAGGGCGGTTGGGAAGTAGGTGTGGGTTTAAGGGGTTGTAGGAGGACAGTTAGGGGTTGGGGGAGGTGTTTTAGGGGGTTAGAGGAGGACAGAAAGGGGTTGGTGGTGTGGTGGTTAGGGAGTTAGAGGGAGGTGGGTTAGGGGTTGGAGGGTGCGTGGTGGGTGTCAGGGGGGTGGAG
Source organism: Microglena sp. YARC (assembly GCA_022414725.1). Classification (NCBI taxonomy): domain Eukaryota; kingdom Viridiplantae; phylum Chlorophyta; class Chlorophyceae; order Chlamydomonadales; family Chlamydomonadaceae; genus Microglena; species Microglena sp. YARC. The sequence goes on from JAJSRW010000077.1 coordinate 26,910, forward strand.
GAGTGGTAGGGGGTTAGAGGAGGACAGTTAGGGGGTTGAAGGGAGGTGGGGTTAGGGAGTAAGATGAGGACAGTGAGGGGGTTGGAGGGAGGTGGGTGAAGGGGGTGGGTAGGGCTTAGAGGAGGACAGTTAGGGGTTGGAGGGAGTGGGTTAGGGGGTTAGAGATGACAGTTAGGGGGTTGGAGGAGGTGGGTTAGGGTTAGATGAGGACAGTTAGGGGTTGGGGGGAGGGTGTTAGGGGATTGGGGAGGGTGGTTAGGGGGTTAGAGGAGGACAGTTAGGGGGGAGGTGGGAGGGGGGGTCGTTAGGGAGTGGGAGTTAGGCGAGCGGACAGTTAGGCGGGTTTGGGGTTAGGTTAGGGGTTAGAACATGAGGAGTGGAGAAGGGGGGTTAACACATTAAGAAGTTGAGGTGGATTAGGACTATGAGTAAGATGAGGACAGTGAGAGGTTGCAGGGGGGGGGTTTGTTAGGGGTTAGGGACAGGTTAGTGTACTTAGGGGTTTTAGAGGGACAGTTAGGGGGTTGGGGAGGTGGGTTAGGGGGTTAAGGATGACAGTTAGGGGGTTGGGGAGGTGGTTACCCCATCACCAGGGGACTTGGGGGAGGGTTAGTGGGGTCTTAGAGGAGGATCAGTTAGGGGGTTGGGGAGGGTTTTAGGGGATTGGGGGAGGGTGGGTCATGGGTTAGAGAGGACAGTTAGGGGGGTTGGGGGAGGGGTTAGGGGATATGGGGGGAGTGGGTCAGGGGCGTTAGAGTGAGGACCAGTTAGGGGGGGAGGGTGGTTAGGGGTTAGAGGAGGAGGACAGTTAGGGGGGTTGGGGGAGGTAGTTAGGGGGTTGGGAGGACAGTTGAGGTAGGGGTTAGGTTGGTAGGGGGAGGTGTGGTCAGGGGTTAGAGGAGGACAGTTAATGGGTTTGGGGAGAGGGTGGTTAGGGGGGTAAGAGAGGACAGTTAGGGGGGTTGGGGGAGGTTGTTATTAGGGGGTTCGGGAGGTGGGTCAGGGGTAGAGTGAGGACAGTTAAGGGTTGGGGGAGGCTGGTTAGGGTTGTGGAGGTTTTTTAGGGGATTATAGAAAGGTGGATAGGGGGTTGGTTGAGGTTGGTTAGAGGGTTGGGGGGGGGGGGGGTTAGGTGGTTGGTGGAGGTAGGTTAGGGGGTGAGAGGAGGAGGTGGCTCGAAGGGGTTGGGGGAGGTTGGTTATGGGGTTGGGGGTGGTAGGTTATGGGGTTGGGGTGGTTTTAGGGTTAGGGGGTTGGGTGGGATGGTGGTATGGAGTGGGGGAGGTGGGTTATGTGGTTAGGGGTCAGAGTGGTTAGGGGTTGGGGGGAAGTGATTAGGGGTTGGGAGATATGGTTAGGTTTGTTAGGGGGGTGGGGAGGGTGTTTAGGGGGTGGAGGGTTGGTAATGAGGGTTGGGGGAGTCGGGAGGTGGCTAAGGGGGTGGGGAGGTGATGGTGTTTTTATGTGTGGGTGTGTGAAGGGGGGGAATATTGTGTGGGTTGGTTTATGTGTATGAGGGAGTGAGGTTGGGGGGGTAGGGTCAGGGGGTTGGGGATTGGAAGGGGGATGGGGGGATTGAAGGGCAATGGGGGAGGGAAGGTTAGGGGATGGAGGTAAGGTTTGGGGAATGGTGTTACGGGGGGTTAGGGTTTAGGGGTCTTGGATATTCATGATTGGCCAAATGGATATCAAAATATAAAGCATATTGATCATATTGACCATGTTGAGTCATTACAAGCCACCTTCATGAGCATAAGTTCATACATATTGTGTGGATTTTGGATGTGTGTGTTTATGATATGCGTGAAGTATGCTGGGGGTAGGGGGATAACAATGCATTATGTATGCATAATACTCACTATCTGCGGCACCAACAAGTTGAAGTGTTTCAGCCTGTCAAACGGGAAGGGGCAGTCGTATCATTCCAACTAACTCACCTTCTCTTTGATATTGACGATGGAGGATCAAATTGAGCAGCATAACCACGGTGTTGGAGTCACCAGCTTTGCATGCCCCCATCAACTTTTCATGGGAGCAGCCTCCTAAACAGGAAATCATTAGTTGGGATTTGGGTTAGTGTTTTGGAATGCAACTTGTATATTAAAACATGCTATGCATTTATACATTTTAACTTGATGGCCGATTATGACTTTCACCATTGAATTATGTTCGCTTACTGACAACACAAGGATGGGACTAACGCAAAAAAAATGTTTAAACATGTGTGGTTGATTTATGCCGTTGCTGTTAGCAAAACAGTAATTGTAAAAGGGTTCAATCTATATGCAAAAGCATACCATACATGTGTAAACTTGCACATGTGTGCTGCTACAATATATGTTCATACCCAAGAGGGGATCAAGGATAAAGTTGGCTGACCAAATGATCGGAAGTTGTTATCCCCCCCCCCCCCATATAGATATCCGGACACCAAGACAGGTATTCCATAGTGAAATGGGGGTCGATGAGCATCATTTTGTAAAGGCCTTGCAAAGCTAACAATGAAATATAAAACATACCCCAAGTCTTGACAAAGTTCAAAACATATCCAGTATTTAGTATTTCTAGGGGCAGCAAATAATATATATATATATATATATTATATATATATATAGGGCAAAAGTATATGGTGTTCATCAGTACCTCAAAAGGCCTCTGGAAAATATGGGATTTATTTTCATGTACTTTGCATCATTTAGTGCCAACAATTATGTATTTATAGCTCATATAAATCACTTTGAAGCTTCTCTGCGCTGTCACTATACAAAATGCTCGATATAGCCCTCCAAACCAACCCATGCCTGAGTCCCCCTACCCCATCATCAGTTCATCACCTATAAGCAGTCAGCATACACCAGGTTCTATATAAGTATATCTATAAATGTTGTGCCAACTTCTAGGCAGCTCCCAGGCTGCTATTCAACCTTCTAAAACAAACGCAAGATATGCACAAGGAGCTGCTTGTTCCCGTACATTCATCGGTATCATCATCAGCCACAATTGCTAGGGTAGAAGACTAGTAGGGGAACATGGACGCATTGTGTAGTCACACTTATCATCCCTATCACACCATAGGCTAAAGACCTATTCACTTATAGATAGAGCACCGCTCCTAGGAACTAACAGGGCCTCCCTTACCCCCCCTTGCATGCCTTCATTGCCCGTTCGTCAGGTGCTATTTGTTGGGACTGATACCAATGTCACAAATCCTTCTTCAATCCGTATCAAATTTGCTATCCAGTAAAATAGCCGAAAGGCGATTTCTCGAGAATGGCCAGGACTTGCTGCATCCATCGCTTCTTATAACTGAAAAAAGCCCGGCTCATAAGAAAGCGAAAGCTAACTTTGAGGTAACAGACATGGCTAAAAACGCCCATATTAGATAAATATAGATAATCTGTCGGGAGGCTAGACTGAGTGCGAAAAGCTGGGCACAAAGTGTACGTCCGCGCAGACCTGCGTCTAAGCCTGGAGTCCTTCTGGCGACACCCACAATTACACACTAAAAGGTGTAAGGCTGCACTAACGGTTTGCAGATTCAACTCTATCTCGTCGGAACTCTTCTCGATGGTTCTTATGACGCCTCAAAAAATTCACACTGGACAAGAAGAGTTACCACAGACAAAAAAGTTGGGGAAACGTCGGGCTCCCCCCCCCCCCCCGCCCCCCCCCCCCCCCTCCCCCCCCTATAAACCCAGCCGCTCATGGTTTATCGACATAGTATTTTAGTGTATCGACTATTGCTCGCGCTTTTTCTCCATCCATATTTAAACATCCGTACAAATTATTTTCTTGTTCCCCCCCCATTCATACCACTCCATTATACCACTTGTGAGAATTGTTTCACTTACTGGATATTGTAGCTATTCCATCTCATTATTTTGTATCATATTGACACATCCCAAAACCATATTAATTTCCCTACCTCTTCTGCGAACCTTACCTTTGCACGCAACGCTAGTGTGTCTGCCTCCTTGCACGCTTTAGTGCCTCACTTGTGCACGTAACGCTTGTACTTCTTCCTCCTTGCAGCTTCTTAGTGCTTTCACCTGCGCACGTTAACTCTAGGAGCTTCAGCCTCTTTTGCTGAATTCTCCTTCTCCTCCTTGGCAGCGACTTTGGTTAGTGCTTCTACTTGGCACGTAACGCTTGTGCTTCTGCCTACCTTGGCAGCTTCGAATTGCTTTCACCTGACGCACGAACTCTACGCTTCCACCTCTTTGCCTGAATTCTCCTTCTCCTCCTTCTCCCTTGCTCCCTCCTTGATGCCTATCTCCTTGGTGCCCATCTCCTTGGCTGCCCTCTCCTTGGCTGCCTTCTTGTTCTCCTCCTTTCTTGGAGCTCCGCCTCCTGGCTCCCTCTCTCTTCCTAACATGCACAGTAATTATGTTGACGTATTTTATTTCCATGTGAACATGCACTGGTAAATATAACCAAACAAAAAAATAGCCCTTGTTTTTAGCTTTAACAACAACCACCAACCAACAATCAACCAGTTTCGAAATATATACTGCCCCTATACTGCCTATTACAGCTCTCAAAATTTAACGCGTGCAAAATTTGACGCTTTTGGTTTATGATAAATTTACGTTACATTTACTTTTGTTATAAATTGATTACACTGAGTGTGACCTTCCTATGGAATAAAATTTATTTAATCGCAAACTGAACGTTTTAAGTAATCATCTTACCAATGGTTCATGTTATTATACAATATTAGGTACACTGTCTAAGACCTGCAAAGTACTATATAATATTGCACATATCCAAATCTTGTTCAGCATAACACTACCACTCATTGAATACACTAGAATGAAATTCAATCGTTTCCCATAACTCCTGAAGTGAAGTGATCATCTTCTTCCTCATTAAGTTCATAAGTCAAAGCATAGCATAATAGTTCGTGTGTTTGCTCAGCGATCTAAGTCCAAGGCACGCTCATCTCACACCCAGTGTGTCCTAATTCAGACAATTGTAGAAAGAAGAGTGCCAAAGATGCCCACAGTCTGCTGCTCCCCAAACTCGTTATTTTTGTTATATTGTGCTCGGATGAGGCATCTGAAATATCAGACAGATGCAGGATGTCCCAGGATTCTTTTATCCACTAAACAATTGTAGTGTTATCCCACGTAGCAGTGAGATATGTCTCATTCTAGTGATCACCTAATATCGGCAAAAAAAACCGATTGACGGGTTTTCGTTCGTAATTATACCGTACGCCACAATTTTGTACGCTTGCTCCGCCCAATTAAACGGGTAAATTTGAGAGCAGTACGTAGAATAGTCTTCGTTTGTTTGTCTCTTTCTTCTCCTCCCACTTAGCATGTCTAAGCCTATGTTGGTGACCACATGTTTCCGCACAATCTTGCACGCTATAACGAACATGGAAACCTCAAGAAGCAAAGATTGTTAACAAACATCTCAAGCCATGAAGCTGGCAATAAGCAGGGAGAACTAATTGACCAGGAATACACAGTGATAGCTTAAGATAAAACAGAAGCTGATAAAAAAAACATTGCTGTAATTGAAATTTACAATCGGCAGCGAATGCACCGGATTTAAAGAACTCCATGCCTAAACATATAGACAGATTGCAAAGGGAGAGACCAAAGCCTGTACCTTTAAATGGATCCGACTTCGGCAGTATCGCATTATAATTGACCAGTGTCTCCCCTACCCCGACCAATGTGCCATCCCCGCAACGACCCGCGTTACCGTGACGGACCGCCTATGTTTCTATTCAATATTATATAAACTGTTATATGTATAGCCATGTACATTGTCAGTAATAACATATATTATATATAAATATATATAAAAGAAATCATAGTCTGCGTGTCCAGTTGTGTGTGTTCATCATCGCCACCCACTGCATGCTCGAAGGTGTAACTGACTTGCAACCGACTTTCCGTACACCAAGTCTTCGCCCAGCAAAATTTTCAATTACCAAACAACAGATGCGCTACAATGCACGCTGCGCTCAATTCATGCTCCACAACTGCCTCCATGTACTGCCAATGAATGCCAATGAAATGTGAGAGATCCTCTTCTCGGAGTCATTTGCTGCACCTCAGATCCTTTGCAGGCGCTCCCTGAGGGAGAACTTGAACCCTTGACTTAGTACCATGTACATTATCTTACAGCCAATTTTCCTGAGTATCTATCTTAGCTTGATGCCTGGAGAGTTTCATATGTGTCTTGTCAGATTCAGGAGTTACTGAGAGTTCCTGAGATGCCTGCATCTTTGACCATTTCTTCCCCCATACCCTGTGGAATTGGAATAGAGACCGTGACCTGTCATGCAGCTTCGTTCAGTTTCTGCTCCACCATTTTGTAAAGGAAATGCCTGGACTGTGAAATTAGGTATTCCTTTTTCTCTCCTTTCGCTACCAACTTTTGAATTTGTTGCCCATATGTATTCTGATCCATTGTCACAGAAGAAAATATTCCAATTTGTTCTGTGAGAACTCCATATCCGTTTCAATCTCAAATATTTTGGCATGCTACTACACTCTTTTTTGTTGACATGAACAATAGAGTTTAGATGTATCATCTAGAATGCCTTGGAATATAAACGCTCCTCATTTAGGCTAGAATTTTCTACTTTTCCCACTCATTGTCAAGGAATATCCCATGGTCTGTACTCTGGTGCTGAGATCGGTACGGTTTTTGCCATCTTAGAGAGGATGCATATCTCACATGTTTTCTTACTTCATTTTCCTAAATTGGCAATGTTATGTCTTTCCCAATGACCATGCTCTCGAGGCCATTCTCTTAAGAAACCGTAAGGCTAGATGTCCTAATCTGATTGTTGTAGTTCAGCTGTATAGGTGTCTTCTGGAACACTGCCATCTACAGCATTATTCTGATCCTCTATCAGAGTGTAGGATCACGTTATAACATACAGACCAGGTAACAGGAGTCTTCCCTGACTCCGGATTAGGATCTAATGATGATTGTGTTAATGATGGTCATGTACCTTCACGTAGATGTAACCTGATTCCATGTTGGTACATTTTATAAGCTATGCCATTGAAACAATAGGTTGTGTTTGTCTGATTTAAGTGGACATTGATGAGGTTGTGAAGTTCCCATCTGTCCTCTTAGAGCGTGCCGACTGTTGAAATGTAGTTGCCAAGCTGTGAGACTTTGATGGGGTTTATGTCTTTTTTATGTTCATATAGAAGGTCTCGTCATGGTTGAGTGCACCTGTTCAGTGTGAGGTTGCACCTGGTCCATGATCCATTTTTATATGTCTGTGTGTTCTTGGGTAGCATTAAGCGCATAGTGGTGCAAAGGACTTGTTGTCTGGACTTGATGTTGAGGACTAGCTGCTTGCTTAAAGGTATGAGTCCTTATCCTTGGTGGGTAAAACTTGATCTGTTGAGCTTGGGAATGCACAGATCTGTGGCAGCGTCTATGTCTCAAAATACCAGTCTGCATAGACATCTGTATCAGTACAAAGTAAGTCTATGGCCGAATTTGTTATTGTATTCTGAGTGCAGGATCATAAGGTTCAAGATTGATTCTAATCTAATTTGTCTAAAGGTCCCTATACTTCTCCCCCATCACCTTAATTCCTGAAAGTCCTTTTACCAGTGTGAACTCTTACGTTAGACCCCACTGCATCCATTTGCAGAAGGCCGGCATACTCAGGGTTAGAAACGCGAGGAGGGGAGGGGGGGGGGGGGTACAGTTGGCTTGCGGGCCCGTGGTAATGAGATGCGGAAAGAAGGGACGAGGCTTGACGCAGTGGAGAGGCGGGGGGGGGGGGTCAGCGGGTTGCCTTACAATCAGAGAAATTCTGCAACTGAGATCCGTATTCCTCGCTTGCTTGCGCGGGGGGGCAACTGAGAACACTGCAGCTGCGAGCGGAGCTCTGATCTACGGACAGGTACGAGTAACAGCTTGATGCGCTCAACAGTATTGCAGTGGAACACAGGACGCAGTTATTGAGCGATAACCTTTAATTTCCGGACGATTATGTCTTAACACTGTCCACAGAAGGGACTAGGGTGTCGTGCCTTTAAATTAAGCTTGTCAACGACAAGGAAGTATAAGAAGGAAAGCGACAGTACCTCAGGTAAACTGCCGCCGGTAGCTCCCGCCAACGGGTGGAGCACTACTTATGAAGCGTTCCAGCGAAGCTGCCCCCCAAGACCACTCTAGCTGAGCCGGGAGAAACCGGTCTGAAAATCATATATCTTCACTGATTATATTTTTATATTTCCATCTCAGCATGCTGTATTCCTTCGTGTGGCAACAATCTTAACGCAGCCGTAGCTATTTCATCCATCATACCAACCCACACAAAACCACATTCACACTACCCCTGAGTGACCATGCAGGACAAGTCCCTGCCATGTCGTAGAGGCGGAATCAAGGAGATCATAACCTAGAGAACCAACACGAGGGCAAGAAAATCCGATCATACTTCCCTACAGGTTTGCTTACCAGGACGCCAAAATACCTGAGATCGAACCTCACCACCCCCTTCCTACTCTGACAAAGTTCGGTACAGCAATACTGTAGCATCACAAGGATGTAGAACACACCACATTTGTAACTCAGCCTACGTGTCCTCGATCTAACCCGCCTCTAAACCGCAAGGTTAACCTCGTAAACGAAATAGCAATGAACCCGTGGTAAACTGTATCTGGGCGGATTTTCACGCCCAAACCATCCTGTCATTTGCCACGCCAGACGCCGGGGAAAAGAAAGGAAGGTTGTTTGTGTAGGGGGGGGACCCAGAAATACAAATATTAAGAGATGAGACTGCATACAAGGAATCGAAAGAAGGCCTAGGAGGGGAGATTGAGGAGTACGAAGGGAGAAGGGTATGATGAGGAGGGGGAAAGAGGGGTAGGAGGTTTGAAGGATAAAGGAGGAGGGGGGAAAGAGGGGAAAGAGTCGGCGAACTAAGGCTAGGGGGGGAGGTCATGAGGCGGGTATGAGAAGGGAGAAGGGTTACAGGAGGAGGCGTTGACCCGGTAGATGTTTGAATGCGATGAACTACGAATCCTGGGTTCCAAACTCACCATCTAATTCAAAACTCACCGACTGATTCTAACTCACTACGATCTAGACACATCAAAGTCTCTACACTACAGTTTATAAAACACAACCCAGGACCACTCCTCAACAGTCAACACCATCACCTCTATTTGGATATACACATGCAGCTTCCAGCCTTCCATTAACCACTCGCACTGGGTTTTAATACCCAACGCTTCTCAGCCGCCATGGCGGAACCCTCATTCAGTCTTCCAGGCCGCACTATCTAAACTAATGGTTCATCCTAAGACGGATAACTGAGCTCCTATAAGCTGCTATGCTTCTCCCAAAAGAAACTGCTGCCATGCACTGCCACGTTCCCCACCCTGGTTTCTCGACTACCAATCCACCAACAACCGACCATCCAACCAGTACCACCATCCTCCGACCACCACCACCACCACCACCATCTATCCACCAAGCGCGCACCAAACACATCACTCGCCATCCATCCCCACAGGTAAGATGCTACTGTCCATCGCACTTGTAGCCTTCACCCCCCTGACTAAGCTACAAGCAAGTTATGCATATCAGCAACCTCTGGCATGAATAAGGGTTATTTGTATTGGAGTTTCCGGTGTGTTTTAGCGTTCATGTGTTGAATTGTTGGAGTTTGGGTTATCAACTCATGGCCTGGTTGTCATTTCAAGCAAACCAGTTTCCGCACCCCCCTTATCAAAACATCCCACTAATCCTATCCTGCCGCAACGCCACCTTCCGATCACTCTGCAGCCAGAACGGTAACATCCAGTTATCTTATAAGTGGAAGATAGCGGAGCTCAGGCTTGTTGGCACAGTAGAACCAGTTTTGACACAGTCGGGTAGAACATTTGGTAGTTTCATGATTTCTGGACCCAGCCGCCTGTATACGGGATAATTCCTCTGTGCCGTGCGCGGTAGGTTAGTCTGTATCCTAGACAGCTCATGTCTCAAAAAGCAAAACCCCACATTAAACTCCAAGCAACGCGAACGAAATGTCCTTCAACCACACGCCCTGTGGCAAGCAGAACAATCCCCCCCCCCTACTGTCATTTATTCTTCTTTAATTTCATAACTTAGATCTCTATACCACTGCCTGGAGCAAATTTATATATGTACCTCCTATTCCTCCTACCCCTCCCCCCCACCCACCCCATCACCCACCCACCCCATCACCCCACCCACCAGCACCCAACCACCCAACCCAACCAACCACACCCACACACCCACACCCACACCCACACACCCCACACAAACACCACACATGCAAGGCGTACACATTTCCAAAATTCCCTTTCCTCATGCCCCAACTCGGTTCCAAGGCAGCGATGATAAAGGCAGATTTATCTTTCAACCCTGACATCACATGGCAAATGGAGTGAGCAGACAACAAGTCTGTTTACACAACCGGCCAATCGTAATAACTTATTCGCCTACTCAAACTCAAACTCACCCCACCACACCCAGCCCTCCCACCCACAACAACACCCAGCATCAACTGTGAAATGCTAACTGTTAATAACATACACACCTACCCACAAATAACCTCACCTTCCCACCCACCACCTACACCCACCCACACACCCACACACCAACTAACCTGCCACACTGTGAACATGAAACAAAGTAATAATAATACTCATCTACCCACACCTACCTAATACACCCTACCCACCTATCACACCTGCCCAAACCTGACAATCTGCAAACCGGTACAGGAGATAACAAGCCCCTTTCCTTCCAGCGGATGCCGCAAAGAGGCGTGTCTACGTGGTCTATGAAGGAGATCTCCTCATTGTGAATAACCAGTGAAGTAGCGTATGTTGACTGCTTGCATTGGAATTGATTGCGGATCCTTGAGTTACCAAATGTTGAATGTTTTACACTGCCACTTCTTCATACCTCATGCACCCCCGACCACATCCTTGCAGGGGCTGCCGTGCCACAAACACGGAAGACATGCGCACCACATGTGGATAGTGGTGAGTCGGTTAGATCGCAATAGTAGCCCGAACATAGCGTTAACGTGAATTTGGCATGAACCCATGCCTGTGTGTTATAGTTGCTTATTGGGTCTTATTTGGTTGGTAGTGGCCGTTGTTGTTGGGTAGGTTGCTTGGGGTTGGTTAAGTTTGAAGTAGGCGCCAACGGAACTTGGCAGTAACCCATGCCTGCGTTGTGGTTGGTTGTGGTTTGGGTTAGAGTTGTTGGTAGTTTGTATGGTTATTTTGGTATATGGTTACGTTTGTTAGTTTAATATAGGTTTGTGTTAGTTTAGGTAGTTTAGGTTTGGTTAGGTTGTACCTTTGTTTGGGATTTGCAATGTTTGATTAGGATCTTGTTTTGTTCGTCTTGACGAAGAGGCCTGGTTGAAAAAAATACAAATACAAACACACACCCCTTCTCCACACACCTCTCTACACCCAGGATTCATGTCGCTCCATTCTACGCAATCCATGCGCTCACTCTGCCTCACCCAGCAGGTTGCCTTAGTCATGATTTTTGGTGTCATACATTCAACAAAAATTGAACCAGTTTAGACAAACGGAACTTACAAACCCAGAAGCCATCCAATGTACCATACCCCACAACCCCGGCGACCTTTCAGGACCCGCCAGGCGCCCTTACTTAGAGTTGTGTGCAACAGCTCCATTTAAGGCCTACATCTGAGAGGAATGCATGGTGTGAGCCGACCTCCATCAAAGACAAGAGGGTTGGCCAGAAAGGTCCAACCACAGCCAGGTGCAATAGATGAAAGTACTAACTGGGGGCCCAATGGGGAACCAGGGCAAGTGAAAACGAGGCTAATGCTATTACTACGGCATCCCGGAGTGAATCACCTAAGGTGCAAAGGAGATGCAAGGTCGTTCTCGCGTCAAAACAAAGAAACCATTAAAAATGAAATAAGGAGAGTCCTTAGAGCGCACACCGGCCTGTGTTACAGCCAGGGGAGGCAAGTTGGAGTGAGCGTACAGACGGCGGCAGTTAACACAAGTGGCCAATAAATCACGATGTAAGGCATCGTGTGGCCACGTCAGTACTGACACAGACGCAGTGCAGCGAGTGCGGAGAAATGGCAGTGGGAGAGCAGGGAGAATAACGGCAAACATAAGAAAGGTTGGCCAAAATGGCAAAGTGCAAAGTCAGCAGCGGAAAAAGAAATGGCAAAAACAATGTGGGGAAACTGCGTGAAAACGCCCGCATCGAAGTTAGATTCAGACTGGGAATGGGGGAAAGCGCAAGTGTGGACGGGGAATGGGACTAGAAGAAGGGGAAGGCCAGTTGTGTCGCGGAGTGCCAGAAAACAAGAGCCAGGCGGAAGCGCAGCGCCGACTGCCAGGGAGGCGGCATACGCCTGTCAGCCCGCAAAAGGCAGGTCGCGTGCTCAGCGCAGCCTGCACCGCAAGTCTCGTTTGTAGAAGTGCATGCTAGTGTTGGACATGTCCGTGACGTTGCCGCCGCCCCCGGCCAGATCGAATGGAACAGAAAGGTAGCTGCGGACGAGCGCGCATTCACGACAAGAGTGAGCGACGCAGAAGTCAAGGCATCAGGGCGTGTGAGACCATGTTGGAAGCACCAAGAGCAGCAACTGGGGCGTGGAGACGTCGCAGGAGTGTCAATCAAGCAAACAAGCGAAGTCAATCAAGCGCATTCGAGCAGAGCAAGCCAGCAAGTCAACGAATCAACGATCGAGTATCAGCCAGCTCCAGCCATCCATCCAGCCATCCAAGCAATGCAAGCAATGCAGCACAAAGGACCGCATCCAAACTCATGGCGACAGCGTCATCCATGGCTGCGTGTCAGTCACAAATCGCCTACGCCGCCCCCTGCAAAAAAACACGAAATAATAAAAGAAATACACAAAGAACATAAAGAAAGACAGAAATAAAGATAGAAATGAAATTAAGAGCTTACATATAAATAGAAAATGATTATAGAGAGATAAGAGTATGAGGATGAAAAAAATTCTCTCGCTCGCTCTCTGTATGTATAAAATATTGAAGATTATAATAAAATTGGAGAGATACGAGGTAGAGAAAATAGAACATGAAGTAAAAAAAAAAAAAAAAAAAAGACTGCAAAAAATTTAAAGAATGACAGGCATACGGCAATCATATAAAAAACAAGATAGTACCAAAGACGCACATTCCAGACCATGGCGTAACAGCACACAGCATGCAGCCAATAGGCTTCAGCATCACAAGGCCGACACCGCCCCCCACCGGGCAACCAAAGAGAAAAGAAACAAATTAAATAAAAAAAGACAGTATAGTGCAGGCGAAATAGAAAGAAAACCAACGTCAGAATGCAAAGACGCACGTCCAGGACCATGCGGGACAGGCCAGAGAAGCCAACGGTGCTCGCAATCGTGCCGACACGCCCAAGGAAACCAAAGAAAGTAAATAAAAGAAGAACAAAGAAATAAAGAAGACAATAAGAATAACAAACAGACAAAAGAACAGACAGAAGAAAGAAACACAATAGCATAAGACTCACGTCAGAGCACCAGTCCCGGGCAGGCAGAAGCCAGGCGCGCAGCGCAATCGCCACACCCCCCGCCACCAAAGCGCGAAGGTGAAGGGCATCCAAGCACAACAGCAGTGTGCAAGGGGCCCCCAGTGGCAGCGAGAGCCCACGCCGAGCCCCCGGGGGAGCGGCGCGAGTGGAGGCACAGAGCAGAAGACCTACACAGCAGGGCGGGTGCG
>JAJSRW010001624.1:0-5000 GCA_022414725.1 Microglena sp. YARC
AGAGAGAGATAATAACATGGGCTACACATAGCTACATATAGCATATGCAGTATATATAATAGGCGTGCGCTATGTATAGCATATCATATATACCAAGGGCTACACATAGCTACATATAGCATATATAGCATATATATAGCGTGCACTATGTATAAGCATATCATAAAATAACTGGGCTTACACATAGCTAACATATAGCATGTATAGCATATATATATGCGTGCGCTATGTATGCATATCAAATATAAGCATTGGGCTACACATAGCTACATATAGATACATAGCATATATATATAGCGTGCGGCTATGGTATAGGCATATCATATGATAACATGGCTACACATAGCATCTAGCATATATAGCAATATATATAGCGTGGCGGCTTTGTGAATAGTTTTACAGTATGTCTAGCCATCTGGCTTATCCCTCAGCTACATATAGCATATAGCACATATAGTACCTAGTGTGCGCTATGTTAGCATATCCATATGTAGCATGGGCTACACATAGCTACATATAGCATATATAGCTATATATAGGCGTGCCACTATGTATAAGCTATATATATAATAACATGGGCTACACATAGCTACAATATGCATATATAGCACATATATATAGCGGTAAAGCGCTTGTATAGCATATCATATATAACATGGGCACCATGCTACATATAGCATATGTAGCATATATATCTGTGCGCTTGTATGCATATCATAATATAACATGGGCTACAGCATAGCTACATATAGCATATATAGCATATATATAGCGTGCACTATGTATAGCTATCATATATAACATTGGGTCTAACACATAGCTACAATAGCATTATAGCATATATATAGCGTGCGCTATGTATAGCATATCATATATAAAATGGGCTACACATAGCTACATATAGCATAATACAATATATAAGCTGCGCTATGTATAGCATATCATATATAAACATGGCTAACACATAGCTACATATAGCATAATATAGCATATATATATAGCGTGCGCTATGTATGATATCATATATAACATGGCTACACATAGCTACTATAGCATTATATGCATATATATAGCGTGCACTATGTTATAGCATATATATGTGCTGGGCTACACATAGCTACATATAGCATGTATAGCATATATTATAGCGTGCGCTAGATGTAAAGAATATCATATATAACATGGGCTACACATAGCTTACATATAGCTATAAGCATATATATAGCGTGCCTATGTATAGATCATCATAATTATAACATGGCTACAAATAGCTACATATAGCATATATAGCACATATATTTTATTAGCGTGCACTATAATAGCATATCTATATATACATGGGGCTATTATCATAGCTACATATAGGGATATATAGATATATATAGCGTGCATGATGTTAATACTCCATATGTTGGAGCATGAGCCTAACACATAGCATATTAGATATATAGCTAAGGTTGCTTTCTAAATGTACTTAGGAATTATATATAATGGGCGATCAGTCTATGCAATTATGCAATACTATAGCACATATATAGTCGCGTCATATAATGTTATACGCATATCATAATCATATATAGCATATATTGTATACGCATGGCTATGTATAGCATGACAATAGCATAGTATAGCATACATCATAGCACCAGGCATAGGTCACATAGCTACTGTATCATGTTCGATAGCATATCATATGTGAGCATGGGCTCACATAGGCTACATAGCGTATATAGCGTTATTGCATAATCATGCTATATACATATAGCGTGCATATGCGCTCAAATGGCTATCAATAATAGTTACATAGCACATAGCTACATATAGCATGTTAGCATATATATAGCATGCGCTATGTAAAGCATATCATATATAACATGGGCTACACATACTTGCTACATATAGCATATATAGCATATATATAGCGTGCACTATGTATAGCATTCATATATAACATGGGCTACACATAGCTACATATAGCATTAATATAGCACACTTTATATATAGCTGTGCGCTATGTATAGCATATCATATATGACATGGGCTCACATAGCTACATTAGCATTATGTAGCAGTATATATAGCAATAGCATATCAGGGCTACCGAGGCCTGTGCGCTATGTATAGCATAGGGGTGCAATCATATAACATGGGCTACACATAGCTACATATTAGCATACATAGGCCTAAATTAATTGAAATAGATCGTGCCAATAGCATATCATGCATATACATATCGCATACATGCATATATTACGGCGTGCGCTATGTATATCCGCATATCATATGTAGCATGGGCTACACATAGCTACATATAGCATTACATACCGATATATATAGCGTGCACTATGTATAGCATATCATATATAACATTGGGCATACACATAGCTACATATAGCTACATACAGTAGCATATATATATAGCCCGCGTGCGCTATGTAATATAGCATATCATATATAGCACATGGGCTACACATAGCTACATATAGCATATATAGCACATATATATAGCGTGCGCTATGTATAGCATATCATATATAACATTGGCTTACACATAGCTACATAGTATAGCATCTATATAGCATATATATAGCGTGCGCTATGTATAAGCATATCCTATATAAAACATGG
This sequence comes from Microglena sp. YARC, assembly GCA_022414725.1. Lineage (NCBI taxonomy): Eukaryota > Viridiplantae > Chlorophyta > Chlorophyceae > Chlamydomonadales > Chlamydomonadaceae > Microglena > Microglena sp. YARC. Next base: position 2,629 of record JAJSRW010001624.1, read on the forward strand.
GCTACACATGCTACATATAGCATATATAGCAATATATTAGCTGTGCTATGTATGCATATCATATATAACATGGGCTACACATAGCTACATATAGCATATATAGCATATTAATAGCTGTGCGCTATGTATAGCACTATCAGATCATATATCGACGATGGCTAATTACGCATAGCTCCATATAGATATACAGCATATATAATAGAGGTGCGCTATGTTAGCATATCATATATAACATGGGCTACACATAGCGTACATAATAGCATATATAGCATATATATATGGCGTAGCACTATGTATAGCATATCATGATATATAACATGGGCTACGCACATAGCTACATATAGCATATATAGCATATATATATAACGTGCACTATGTATAGCATATCATATGTAGCATGGGCTACACATAGCTACATATAGCATATATAGCACATATATATAGCGTGCGCTATGTATAGCATATCATATATAACATGGGCTACACATAGCTATGATAGCATAGCATATAGTAGCATATTATATAGCGTGCGCTATGTATAGCATATCATATGTATGCATGGGCACACATAGCTACATATAGGCCTAGATATGGCATAGCATATATATACCGTGCGCTATGTATAGCATATCATATATAACATGGGCTACACATAGCTACATATAGCATATATAGCATATATATAGCGTGTGCTATGTATAGCATATCATATATAACATGGGCTACACATGGCTACATATAGCATATATAGCATATATATAGCGTGTGCTATGTATAGCATATCATATATAACATGGGCTACACATAGCTACATATAGCATATATAGCATATATATAGCGTGCGCTATGTATAGCATATCATATATAACATGGGCTACACATAGCTACATATAGCATATATAGCATATATATAGCGTGCACTATGTATAGCATATCATATATAGCATGGGCTACACATAGCTACATCTAGCATAGCATCTAGCATATATAGCACCTTCAAGAAAAGCCTGACATGAACTCTGCAAAGCTCACCTTGCTTTTTTATCCCCCCCCCCCCCTCCCCCCCCCCCCAAGCTTGTGAGGCCCATGTCTACTCCTCCAATTATATAATGATAGGGTCATGGCCTCTCACCTCACTCTGGGGCCAGTCGAAGACAACACATGTAAACAGCTCATCCAAGGAAACCTTCCCATTCTGTAGTTGCAAAAAGACAACACCACGTAAAAAATACAAAAACATGTAAAAAAGCTTATCCAAGGAAAAACTTCCCATCCTGTAGTTGCAAAAAGACAGCACGCGCAAAAAGACAACACATGTAAATATAAAGTAAAATAAATGTAAAAAGAAAACACATGTAAAAATAAAATATAATACAATGTAAGAAGACAACACATGTAAAAAGCTAATCTAACGAAACCTTCCCATCCTGTAGTTGCAAAAAGCGGACAAACAATTTTTATTTTAGCTTCAAAATTCCACTATGTAAAACAAACAATAACATTATGCAAAAGTGTATTTAGTTATTTAAATATTTAATGATCAGAAAGGGAGAGGTAAACACTTTCATTGGTACGTGAGGCCCCGCAGCAGCAGCAGCACCACCCACACCACCACCACCCAACGCCACCACCCCACACCACCACCACCCACCCACACCACTACCACCCACCCACGCCACCACCCACACCACCACCACCACCCACGCCACAACCACACCACCACCCACGCCACCACCACCCGCACCACCACCCAGGCCACCGCCCACACCACCACCACCACCACCATCCCCACCAGCGCCCCAGCACCAGCACCCACTATTACCACCAGCAACTACAAAGCACATGCACACGCAGTCACACGGACAGCATGATACTTTCAACAACATAAACCTGCACGTGCATCTTTATATGCACACACACACAGTTAGTCACACCACCATGCACACATACACACAGTTAGTCACACCACCATGAGCACACACACGGTTAGTCACACCACCATGAGCACACACACACAGTTAATCACACCACCATGCACACACACAGTTAGTCACACCACCATGCACACACACACACAGTTAGTCACACCACCATGAGCACACACACAGTTAGTCACACCACCATGCACACACACACACAGTTAGTCACACCACCATGCACACACACACACAGTTAGTCACACCACCATGCACACACACACAGTTAGTCACACCACCATGAGCACACACACAGCCAGTCACACCACCATAAGTCACACCTCCACAAGCATGGTCTCACACTCTGTTAACCAACGACGCAGCTCTCACCAGATTCAGATCGTACTGCAACACGGCTGCAGTGATGTCCTTATCTGATGAGCATAAAGGGAAAGG
>JAJSRW010001624.1:10000-40814 GCA_022414725.1 Microglena sp. YARC
TGGGTGGGGTGGGGGTAATGGGTTGGGTTGTCAAGGACCGAGGCATCAAGTCTTAGATTGGCAAGGGGGACAGAGGGCTGGGTGGTGGCAGGGTCTGAGGCATCGAGTCTTAAGTTGGCAAGGGGGCAGAGGGCTGGGTGGTGGCAGCGCCTCCCAGCACTGAAAGTAAGGTGGAAGGGTACAGCTGCCAATGTTGTGGTGAGCTCCTGGAAGTGCTTCCTTGCATGATGATGATGATGAACGTTTTCTTGTCTTCTCTTACTTTTTCTTTTATTGTAAGCTGTTAGCTCCAAAAAGCATCAAGGCATCCTTTGGCTGAAACTGTTTCTGTTTTGGGCTCTGGGTACTTCCATTGACCAAATTGGCCAGTGCTTAAGCACGCAAAAAAAGTGCGCTTTGTAGTGCAAAAGCGCAAAGCGGGGGGTGCAAAAAGGGGGGGTGCAAAAAACTGCGCGATACGCAGTGGGGCGCAGTGGAGCTAAAAAACGCAGCGCGCCAGCGCGCGCTTAGAAGTACCCAGGCTGACACTGTTTCTGTGTTGGGCTACATTCAGCAGCTTCCAGTCAGCTCCATTAGACCTCAACATACAGCGGCATTGGAATCCCTGTCATATCAGCTCTCGGGCGCACTCACAAGCTTCAGGATTGGCTCAAGGAAGGTTGAAAGGAGCTGCCTAGAAGCTGCTATGCGTACCCCCAAATAACCTCCTCTGGCTGATATACCGGTAAAAAAACCTTTTTTTTATACTCAAAATAATGACGTACGTACGGTATGTGTGGTATATGACTCAAGGTGGTCACATTCGTGGTTTTCATTTGGTCAATGCTTTCTTTTAAGTTGGATGATGTTGGATAGGGTCAGATTGCTGTGACCGCATGGTTAGAGTTTACTTGGGTGAGGGTGAGCATGAGGGTATTAGGTTCAGAGTTTGAGTAGGTTAAGAGTTTCAGGTGGTGGAGAGGCTGAGAGAGTATGGGTGAGAGGTTTAAGGTGGGCGGGTGAGAGTGAGGTGAGAGGGTAAGGGGGGGGCGGGTGGGGGCGGGGTCGGGCTGGGTGGGGTCGAGGCGGGTCGAGGTGGGGGCGGGGTGGGGCCCACCCCCGGGGTGGTGTGCGGGGTGAGGGTAAGATAATGCGAGGGTAAGGTCGGTAAAGGTCGAGGGGATGAAGGCGAGGGCGAAGGGTTCGCAAAGTTCAAGAACAACTTGCAGGGATCCCTTGTGGGGGAGTGCGCTCGAGATGCACAGTCAAAGCTCGCACAGGCTTGGTCCAATGTCGAGTGTCGATAGCGTGCCTCTGCAGTCATTCGCTGGCCGAGTATATCCTTTGCTGGCCCAAGAGTATGGCTTCGAGACCTGGGACTCCTGGAAAGAGCCCGATTCTTCCGGGACAGCGTACTGTAGGAAATTCCCTATATTTCGGAAGCCGAAGAATGAACCAGGGCGGCTGCAGTGTATTGCTATCTTGTACTCCACGGTGGTAAATAAACATATGAATGTGGTACTAACAAAGTGCCCAAACGGAGTAGCGCAAGTTGACTTTCATTAGTACCGCTTCCAGGATTACACGCCTGCAATGCAACAAGTTATCACCCTTCCTGGTGTTGGTACCATCGATTTCCCCAAAATCCAGAAGAACTACGACAAATGGTTGAAGTCTCAGCCGGTCCCCCTTGAAGCGATCGTTGTCGCCCTGACTTCTTCCGTGCAAGGTCTTGCAATCGGCTACATGCTCGGAAGCGTATCAGCTATGGACCCTAATGCTGCAAACGCAGCCCCAGGATTGGCAGCCATGCAAACCGGAGGCCCTGTACAACAAGCAATTAACTTGGGTACCTTGACGGGAGTCAATGCCGGCTTGAGTTGCGCGATCAAGAGGATGCGGGAAGGAAAGGAAGATGTATGGGGAGCGTGAGTAAATTTGCCTTCGCAACGTTCTTCGTTATTCGCGTGAATTTATAGGCTTCGCGCCAACCACGATGGACAGAAAACGTATGCGCCGTTCATATCATTTTGCATAAATCTATACTCCATGTCTCAGTCACAGCGTTGGGGCTGCTCTCATGTACATGTTGCTCTATCACTAAGGAAAGACATCATGCATTTGATCCGATGCACAATCTACCCCCTGAATACGAACTGTAACTTTTTCTGGAATGGACTAAGCCAGGGAAGGGCAACATTCATGATTGTGCATGAAGGTCAAGTTGTCAAAGAGTCATGATGTGTGGGTATGCCTTCCCACTGAAAGTTGTTGCATGGTGTCGCCTGCTGCAATGAAACCCACTCTACCATCGCAATGGAACTTGTGTTTGGGCCCTCAGGCATGTTATCAAGAAATATCTCGGATAACTTCTGTGTGTGGCAAAAGACTGCCCCTGTTTTCTTTTCAGCTATCAGCATCAGCGTCTAGGCAGCTCCCTGAGACTGCCTCTGGGCCAAACCTAAAGATTCCAGGAACACCGGAAAGCTGGCTGTATCAGCTTCCAGTTACCTTTGTTGCTTAGGGTTTGGATGAAGAGAGAGCCCAGGGAGCTGCCTAGAAGCTGCTGCTCGTAGCTGAAAAGAAAAACTATGATGACTGTTTGTCGCACGTGATCCCATCCAACACATCTTTTCCCAAGCCTCTGACTGTGCAACTGAATTCTGCATGTCACAGTATGGCTGCTTCTTTTGGATCTGGAGTTGCTTATTCCCTTGTCAGTGGGGCTCCTAACCCAGGCCAGGCTGCCCTAACAACCGGCTTTGCCTTCGCCGCCTTCAACGGAATCTTCTACCAGGTGATTCCACTAAATTACACCCGTTTTTAATTTGCCTTCGCCCCCTTCAATGGAATCTTCTGCCAGGTGATTCTACTAAATTACACCCGTTTTTAATTTGCCTTCTCCCCCTTCAATGGAATCTTCTGCCAGGTGATTTTACTAAATTACACCCCATTTGTAATTTTGATGGATCCCTTCAGGCTATTCCTCCGCATGCGCTCCTGTTGATTCGCCATGCATGCGTCCCCTGTTGATTTGACATGCATGCGCGAGCCCGTTGATTCGACATGCATGCGCTCCAGTTGATTCAACATCGGGTTGCGTAATGCTTCTGCTCATGATTAGGGTTGGGAAGCAAGCATATATTTTGTGTTCAAACAAGTCATATCTGTATATTTATTAACCGTATCCGTGCAAACTGCATGTAGTTGTATGGTAATGTATTGCACTTCTGGAGGAAAAAACTTTTTTTGTTTTTTTGTTAATTTCATTGACAGTCCATGTAAACTCTAAAAACATGCATTGGACATGTTGTGCTTGTTCAACTCTCAGATCCTGTTTCATATTTTGCGACACGTCGCCATTCCGTCTCTGCATTGCAGCTAAACTAGTCAGAAGTGCCTCCCTGCACCCCCAGAGCTCCGCAGGATTTGGGGGGCAGGGTGTCACACTGGGCTTGCTCCGGTTCGCTCAATTTGCGGCGCATGTATAAAAAAGTGCTCGCAGAATATGATAATACAGGCAACGTATGTGTTTGTACGTTTGGGTGTGGGTGTTTGGGTGGCCTCACCTGTACATAGCGCGCAGCCTTTCAGCATCACAGAGACAGCCCCTCAGAACAGCTCAACTTTGATCGGTTTGTTGTTGTACACCGTGTGCGCTTATCGACTAGCCCGGTGCTGATTAATAAGAGTGTGATATTACGGGCAATGTGCGTGCTTATCGACTTGTGTGGTGCTGATTAAAAAGAGTGTGAAATTACGGGCAATGTGCGTGCTTATCGACTAGCCTGATGTTGATTAAAAAGAGTGTGATATTACGGGCAATGTGCGTGCTTATCGACTTGTGTGGTGCTGATTAAAAATAGTGTGATGTTGCGGGCAATGTGCGTGCTTATCGACTAGCCGGGTGCTGATTAAAGAGAGTGTGATATTACGGGCAATGTGCGTGCTTATCAACTTATGTGGTGCTGATTAAAGAGAGCCAAGCCACTAAGTGGGTAGTAGCTAGAGTGATATAAATAATAATTATAATTCTATAGTTCTATAAACTGTGCAACGTTAATATGTTTTAAAGCCTGTTTCGGTCATCAAGGCCCTTGGCATTCAAGACCGCATTTTCATCAAGCTGCCCGGCAGCATCCAGGTCTGGTAGAATTTCTCTGTAGAGTTGCGAACAATTCCTGACCTGGCAACTTGTATGTTCTTGCTAATTTGGCCTCGGTTCCTCTTTCGAACTTGAGGGCATTGCGAGGCTTTCGGTTGTATGCTGATTATAATGTCTAATTTCGAAGGCAGCAAAAGCTATGCCAGTTTGTATCATTCAGCAGCCAAGTATATGTTTTAATACTATTTGTAATAGTTGTTTCCATACATTTGTATAAGCTCATATATACGTATTTATACGAATGCACATAAATGTAAGTACATACGTCGGCCAAACCCTACTCATGGCTGTGTTTAAACACGATGCTGATTAGGAGCATTCTTCATTCTTGGAGGGGGAAACAGGCCTGAAAGACGAATGAGAACCGTAATCAATTTGATGGAATTAGTGCTGACAATCATGCTTACTTGCTGCAGTATTGACTATTGTCTTTTAAGGATAATATCTGCCTATTACTATTATAAGTAATATAAGTTGAAAGAGCCCTCCCGAATGTTGTGGAGCGAGCTTGTCTTGGGTCAACAATGGCCTATCGATGACAGCATAATGTAATGAATGTCCTAGATGCCTCAGGGTTGGTTGTTGAAGACATAAATAAATAGTACGCCTTGTTACGAGGCATGAGGTCGAGGGGGCCAGCCCGTCTGTTTTCACTGGGGCCAACCACCAATAAAGGGTTGGTTGTCTACCTTTCAAACTTTGTTTCCTGCGCCAATACCTGTTGAGCTCAATTTTGGTAACACGGCTCCAGTCAGCCATTGTATTGCTTGCCGTCTTTGGTAGTTATAGAAGTACAAGGGAAAATGTCATCATCATATACAATTCAAATCTAAGTATTCTCATTAAAGTATGCTTGATCCAATCTTTTCATACATTTGTGGATACACGATATAACGACAGTCTAGATATAGCTATAACTAGAGTCTAGATATAGCTATAACTAAAGGAGTACCGCCCACAGACAAGGACATAGGCGGACTAGCAAGTCTTACGTAAGGCAGCTTTTCTTTCAAGTACCGGCCCCCTGTCTCTGGGCGGTACTCGCAAGTGGGCCCCTTAGGGAGGGGTCCCACTTGATGGCCTATTCCCCTGTATCTGTTTCTTTTATGGGCGGTACTCCAAGTCTTAAAAGGGAAAACAGTCCAGACACACATTTAAGTTAAAGGGTTGGCAATGAGACATATTGCTACAGAGGTAACTTCGTACGACCTTCCACTTCTGGATTGCACATCAGATATTGTAGTTGAATAATTTTGGTCTCAGGTTAGGACATGAGGTAACTTCACTCGGTTCACCTGTCTAATGCGCATAAAATAATGTAGAGGAATGACAGTTCAATAATGTAGAGGAATCATAGTCAAATGATGTAGAGGAATGATTTTGCTCTCAGGTTAGGACATCAGATAACTTCACCTGCCTTTCCTTCACCTTTAATGTGCAACAAATAATGTAGAGGGATGACAGTTGAATGATGTAAAAGAATCACAGTAAATAATGTAGAGGAATCATTTTGGTCACAGTTTGGGAAATCAGGTTGGTGACACTTTCTTCTTGTATTCAGTAATACTTTGTCTGTTTGTCAGTACATTCCAAAAGCGCAGGATGAGTCTTGTTGAGTACAATATTGTGCATACATATTGTGCCATATTTCAATGATATCACATGATACATCTCACAAAATGGTGTGATAGATCAATACATTATATGGGTGATATGGCATATCATTAAATTGTCCATTAAATTATCATGGGGACCAATACGATATTGACATCGCTACACATGATGTCCATCTTGAACAATTCCAGAAGTACCCCAATACGATATTGTTTGGCTGTGACAAGCAGATCTGGTGCTAATGCAAGCTTCACATTCCACTCACCCCCCCACCCCACCCCACCCCACCCACTTACCGGCTCACCCACCCCCCTCCCCACCCACCCTCCCCATGCCCCCACCCATCCACCACCCTGGTTATAGAGCACTCAACCAAACCATTTTAACCAAACCACTCTGCACAGATTGGCAAGAAGTTTCAAGCCGATCCTGCCGAGGAGACTATGTACTTGAGGGGCAAGCACCTTCTGAGCACCCTAGGCCTGCAGGTACGATTGTATGCACAAAGCTGGGCACTTACTTTGTCGTCACTTGTTGATGTTTCTCATGTATGCTGGAATTTGGACTTGACATTTTATCCTCGCACTTGATGGATTGCTGTAGTCCAAGACGACCTCTTGTTGCCTTATGACTTCATCCTTAGAGTTGTGTTGTGTTTTGTAGTGATGTTTTTCGTAGTGGTGTTTTTTGTGTGACGTGTCCCCATTTATGTCGCTGCATGGCGACGCATGTTTCCAGCTAAACTAGTCAGAAATGCCTTGTTTTTGACCATCCGCTGCCATTCTGTCGCTGCATGGCGACGCGTGGGTCAGGCAAAACTCGTCTGAAATGCATGGCAACTCCGGACCCTTGGTCTTAGCACTCCGGGGGATTCGGGGGGGCAGGGCGGTGCACTGGGGTTGCACCGAGTCGCTTAATTTGCGACGCGTCTCGGAAAAAACAGTGGCGGTGACATGCATGTAGACAGAAATGTATGAACAGAAAAAACTGAAACACAAAACAGTGGCGGTGACATGCATAGAGTGCTCTGTCTTGCCTAGGACATGCTTGACATGATCAGTATGGTCAATATTGTCTTGCTTTGTGTTTGTCTTGGTTTGTGGTTGTTCTTATTTGTGGTTGGTTTGTGTTTGTCTTGGTTAGTGGTTGTGGTTGTCTCGGTTAGTTTTTGTCTTGATTAGTGGTTGTGGTTGTCTTGCTTTTTGGTTGTCCATGTTTGTGGTTGGTTAGTGGTTGTCTTGGTCGTTGCAGTACAAATCCAGTTCGCAAACTCCATAACTCAGCATGCATGAAAGGAAGTCCGCCCTTTCATTGAATTTGCTGTAGACTGCGAGACCGACTCTGGCCTGATGATGCGTAATTAGTAAGGACCACAGGCTAGCTGTACAAACGAGGGGCTCAAATACATAGGACGTCCAGGCCAAGGATTTTCCGCACTGAGGGTGGCCGTGATAAAAAGGAATGATAACGTCTGGCAGGGCGTGGTATTTAGGAAGCCCCGTCTTACAGCAGTAGGGAACGAGTTGCTACTTCACCTGGACAAAGCTACTGTGGCTGTTGACAGCTACCGCGAACACTAAAGCGCACCCGTAGGGATTCGAACGTCGACCTTTTTGTTTCAACGAGCTCTACCATTGAGCCATTTGCGTATCGGAATGGGTGGCCGAGAGCATACATAAACACATCAGACACCCGCCTACGTCCCTCCATTATGCCACATGGCCTCAATCATCTCTCATGGGCCGAACTTTTGTATGATAACATTTTTCCTGGTTCCCTACTGGACTCAAAGTTTGCCTGCGGCTTGATGGAGTCACGGGGGACTTGCTCAAATTTATTTACTCTGATCGCTTTACTCTAATTGCATTACTCTGATCGCTTTACTCTAATTGCTTTACTCTAATTGCATTACTCTAATCACTTTACTCTAATTGCTTTACTCTGATCGCTTTACTCTAATTGCACTAATCTAATCAGTTTACTCTGATCGCTTTACTCTAATTGCTTTACTCTGATTGCATTACTCTAATCACTTAACTCTTATTGCAATACTCTATTCACTTTACCCTAATCACTTTTATCTGATCGCTTTACTCTAATTGCATTACTCTAATCACTTCGCTCTGATCGCTTCACACTAATTATTTTACTCTAATTGCATCACTCTTATCACTTTACTCTTATCACTTCACTTTAATCACTTCACTCTGATCGCTTTACTCTCCCTTGCAGAAATACGAGAACACGTTGAAGAAGGGCCAGCTTACAGATTCAACCATTATGCTTTGGAACGATAGGTGAGAGTTGGTATTGTTATGTGTAAGGTTTGTAGGGTAGTCAAGTACAATATCATATAGGCAGGGGGGGGGCAGAAAGACAGATTTTGGACCGCACCTTCGATATGATGTCCGATTCAGATGGGAGTTGGAATTGTGGACGTTTCATACAAAAAGAGGGGGGGAAATAAAGTTGGCTAAAAGTTTTTTTACCCCCCCCCCCCCCTCCTAAAACCCAAGTACCTCACCCTACCCCCCTAAAATGGGGTCATTCGAAAGATCTTTTCAAGCCCATTTCAGTTATGCTCTTACATCTTTCATGGGGTTACCCAAACGTGATTTATCGCGAAGTTAAGATTTGGGCTGCATTGGTTGAAAAAAACTTTGGACCCCTCTAACTTTCGTACAACTTAATTTTTGGCTTTAAAAAAAACATTTTTTAAAAAATAGTTTGAGGATAGGCTCTATCCAAAGCGAAGGTGCGGTACGGCAGCTTTTTTCTTGCCCCCCCCCCCCTCGCATATAGGTATATAATATATTGTATAGATATATAGTAAGATATATCATACAACATCATATGATATATCGTACAATATCGCATGATATATAATATATTGTACAACATTCCGAACGCTTTTGTATGATACATCGCCCGATAATCTTGGGGACCAGTACAATATTGACATCCCTGAAGATATGTGAGCAGTACGGCATTGTACTTGAACCTGAATTATATTGTATGGCATTGTACACTGGATGAGGTTTATCACTTTTGTATCCTTCCTGCCTGATTTCTGGTTCTTCTCATAGCAACTACCTATTCCTTCTCGTAACAACTGCCCTAAACCCTACACAACTATATATGTGCCTCGTCCCATGCTGTCAGATCATCATATGATATGTATCATGGGTATGAGTACTTTTTCTCATTAAGTGGCTGGCCCAATGTGATGAACTTGGACTTGGTTAAATGGCTCCAGCCTTGAAGGCTGCTCGCTGTCTTCGGAAGTAACATAATCAACTATAATCAAAGCATCTTATCAAAATGTACTTGATCCAATCTCTTCTTACACTCACTGATAAACAAGGAATCCAACACCTTTGTACAATCATTGTTGTACACTCATTGATAAACAAAATCAATATGACGTAGCAGCTGAGATAGTTGCAGTGTGGAGTGCCGGGAGGGGGCTGTTCTGGTACTTATGAATGCGGCTGTCTGGGATTCGTTTTAGACGTTTTCAGCTTGGAAGGTGGCAACCATGATGGATATAGATCAATACAGAAATAGGACGAATCCGGCTTTGACGAATGGCTCAATGGTAGAGCTCAAAGTAACAAGAAGGTGCGGGGTTGAAATCCCTACGGTTCCCTAGTGTTCGCGGTCGCTGTCAACCGCCATGGTCGCACTGTCCAGGTAAAGTAGCTGTTCGTTCTCTACTGCCGTAAGCCAGGGCTCCCTTAAACACATGCCCCACCAGGCGTTATCATTACCTTTTTAAATAATACGCCTTAAAATGAGGCGTAGGGTTGAGGGGGCCAGACTGTTTGCTTTCACTGAGTCCAACCACCAATGATGGATATCTCTGAATGAGCGTTCTGTTCATTTCAGCCTTGCTGTCCATTTCTCATGGAGTCGTTTCGTTTACCAGATTCTGTTCTGTTCAGAAATTTGGAATCTGGTTGCATTCTGGTGTTAAGCCTCCTCCAGGGACAGCGTCCTGGTAGCAATATGTAGCGGATTGTGTCGATTATGTTGGGCAGGTGCATTGGCAAAGTGTGCAGGTGCAAGGGCAGGCACATGGGTAGGTACAGGCTGTGTATGTGCAGGTCGGGCAGGTGAATTGGCAGGGTGTGCAGGTGCTCTGGGTAGTGAGTTTGGTCTGACTGCTGAGATCTCAATTTGGGTCTCAGGTAGCGGACATTTTGGTCAAAACGGGGTCTCAGGTAGGGATCGCAATATGTGTGTGTGTGGGGGGGGGGGGGGGGGGGGGGGGGGGGGGGGGGAGCACCCACCAGCCCAACATTACACCGTCTTCCTTTGACCCACCAGCCTAACCTGATACCCTCTTACCCAATCTGTCACCCTCTTCCTTTCACCCACCAGCTCCTTGGCGGAAGTCAAGATCCCTCCAGGCCCTCGCCTGTTGATCCTGAGCCACCTGGACCAGTACCGTAGTGCAAGCAGTGTGCTAAAGCCTGGTCTACCCGTGCACATGCCCCCAATGCCTCCCTCAGCCTCTGCTTCTCAATAACGTGTGCGGCAGCAGCAGCAGCTAACAAAACAAATGGCCAAATTCGGCTGTGTTGATTGGCTTGTCTGGCATTGTGAGGCAGATCCGTATGGGACATGCATTGGCAGCACGAGCACACAATTTTTAGGCAACTGAGTTTAAGAACTTAAACTTGGTTACTTGGCTCCAGCCAGAAATTTGACTGCTGATCGTTTTACTGAATTTGATTGTACCTGCCCAGTCCATATCAATTTCACATTAAGTTAACATGTTGTATAACCTAGGGTCTTGCAGTCTAGAGACCGCAAACATCACCAACCCCTTTGGTGAGTCAAGGGCTTCTTGTATCCATTCTGTGATAGACTGTGGAGCAAATTCAGGGTCGTCTGGTTAGGGGGGTCAATATGGCACCACTGTCCTGTGAGTTGTTTAAATTTGAATTTGAACAGCTACCAGTGAGTTTTAATAGCACCACTGTCCCGTGAGTTGTTTGGATTTTGAACTGGTACCAGTGAGTTATTTATGTCTGCTTATGCTCATACATGTGCATGATGATGTGCACTACCGGTCAGTAGTGTGAAGAAGCTGTGACACTCAACGGGCATTCAATAGCACTCTGTAAAGGATACGTATTGCACAACAAGATCAGTGTTGCCAACCCAGTCTTGTTTTCCCCCCTACATTCTTATGCCAGACCAAGCTCTTGGTGCGCTAGCGTTGATATCAATAAGGTGACCGTACAACGAGCTAAACGCTAGACTCATCTTAGTTCTTCAAACACCAGAGGATGTATTCTTGTGCATAGCGTAGGCGCATGATATAATGGCGGAGAGGTTGCCGCCAAGTATGATTCATGCCAAACAGGGAGCGCTGGCGGATGGGGTCATCCGCCAACATTTCGCCAGGGACACTGCAATACAGTGCAGTACACAGTTGGGGGGGGAGAGACAGATGAGGATGCAGAGCTTGATGAGGGGCTGTCTGATGCATGGACTGATAGCGAAGAGGCTGGTGGTGATGGCTCTGCCGAGGATGGGTTGTCTGATTGAGTACCCTCCTGCCACGGTTGGGCAGGTCTCTTAAGCCTATTTGGCTACCATTGGACTGTAAGAAATATACATACCCTGATGATGCGGGGTTGTCTGAAGCATGGACAGACGAGAAAGTTAAAAATGAACATTGCCTTGCACTATCTGCATTTCTGTCTTTCCTCTTTCCTTTTTGTATTGCCAAAGACGTGGTTAAATGTCCAAGTCAATGATATTATTGATGCTTATGCCCAGAGTAACTCATTTGAGTCACACTTGAATCTGGTTTGAATTGAAAAAATGTAAAAAGGATTCCGCCATTGGTGACTCAAGCCAATTTATGGAGCCCCCCAAATATGTGCAACCCGCCAACCTTAATGCGCAGCACTGATTACAGCCCTTCTTGGGTGCTTTACGCCATCTCTATTTTCCGCCATTATATCATGCACCTACGGTACAACTTTCTTTGAGGGGGAATCCTCCTTAAAACTGCCGCATCGATCAATCAATAACGTGAACTTGGCTCCAGCAAGCAATTTAACTCGAACTTGAACTTTAAGAATTTGGCTGCTCGCCGTCTTCAGCAGTAAAAGCAATTTTATTGAACAGGTATCGGTAATTCGGTCTATTCGAAATTCGCTGTCCAAAGAAACCCAAGAAAATCATGATATGTGTGCATTCAGAAATTCTTATATCAAAGGTCCATAGAAGTTGGGTGTATAATACATTTATCAGATAGACCGAAGAATATAGTGAACCTACTGGTTTAACTGTATATGGCTAGAGCCACTTCAGCTTTCAAGCACTTCAGAGGCCTACCACTACTCAAGCGCTACCGTATTCAACATCTCCAGGGACTTGCACAGCTTTTCAGTAGTGTTACCACCCTCTTCAACCTGAAATTGTGTTGGTTGCGGTATCACCACGTTTCCTGCAACGATGATGATGATGATGATGATGATGATGATGATGATGACTGCGTTATTCTGATGCCCTATGGACTCAAAATGTACCCGTGGCTTGGAATAGAGTGTGGGGGACTTGCTTGTGATCATACACCAAAATCCAGTACCCCATCGGACTGCTTTTTCCATAGGCATTCAGTTTCACTAATCCAAACAGAGTCGTAATCCAGGTTAACAACACAAATCTAATACCGGTACCGAAAAAGGGCTAACCCAACAGAGTACGAATTCCATGCAGCTTCGCGAGCGATGCTAAAAAATGGCCAAAACCCGGGGGCACGTCCGGACACACAGTTTGATGCACTTGAATAAATGAACAAGTTTTCATTCTAGTGTTCATGTTTAATGGAAAAAGATACAGGATGCCATCTCTGTCGGACGCTGCGAGAGTGTGTGTGTGTTACAGTCCAGGGGTAGGTAAAATAGGCTGTAGGGACTTAGTAAATCGTTACATGAAGGGCGAACAAGAAAAGGCATTTATTTTCAATCGATAGAGTCGTTACACAGTGAAGACTGAAGGAGCAGATAGCTTAACATCGCAACTAGTGCGGCTATATAGAAAAGGAAGTCTCCAGGAAGATTCTGAAGACACGTGCAGGCCATAGCTAGCCTATGGCCTGGCGGCAGGCAACCCGGGTCCTGGAGCACCAGGACCACGCGTGCACTATGCCAACTCAGTGTCCGACGCAACGGACAATAACATCCCCCCCAATTCAAGGTATTCTTGGATACAAGAATCCCTGGAATTAGCTGAGGGGAATAAAGAAAATATAGGAGTATAAAGGCTGGCAGGGCTATTTAGATATGCTAATGGCTGGCAGGAGAAGCTGTAAATAATAAATTATTTGGAACAGGGTCCAAGGGGACACGGCACATTAAGAGCAGGGATCTTCAGATCAATGTCAGTTTGCTAGGATAGCAGGTGGCAGGAAGGCTGCATTGGGGAAGCATAAAAGAACTAGATGGCAAAATAGACTGACTGACTGTAAACAACTTCCTTAAGGTAGACGTCCTCCTCTAGCTCATGTAATCAATCCAGATGGAGGGATATGGTAAGGTACTTCCAATGTCATCTATAAGGTATCATAATGCAGGATCTTCAGACTAATGCTAGGGGAAACTATGGGGCTACAGTGATGCATCAAGCCTGCATAGGAGACAGGCTTAGGTTGCAGAGAAGCTGCCAGGAAGTTGCCAGGAGGCTTGGCATGATTCTCATGGCAGGATGTCAGTGATGACCCCCCCCATAATTTGGGTTTATCCTAAATTATAGAATTTGCAGACATACTGTAGTAACTAGGAGAGGGACACTAAAACAAAAGGGACAGCAGTACATGATGCAGTACAAAGCATCACATTAATCTTATAGTGTTCATGGCTAAAACAATAATGAGCAATAGACTATAAGGGCATATTCAGGTTCCAGATGCTGGGTATCCATCAAGGTCCAGCTGGGTGTGGAGTTTCTGCAGGAGGGTGGAGAAAGATTTCCTAGACATCCTTGGGGTGTCCAACATGTTAATAAATGTGAAATCCATTGGGCTCCAGTGCATGCTGAGGTTGTTGACACAGATGACTTTGCCTCCAGGATTTACACAGCTGATGGGGTGCATGAGCATCTTGGTCCAGGAGACCAGGACTCTGGCATGTGCTTGGACCATAGCTGCTTGTAGGCAGATGGCCCACTGAATGGTGGGCCTGTCAGCTGTAGATACAGTGGGGTAGATGTGGACCATGTGCTGCAATCTGTTGACATGCTTGAGAAGGGGTCCACAGACTGAGGAGGGGCTGTTGTGCATCTGTCTGTTGGGGAACTTAGCCTTCTCAGAGGCTAATAGGGCAGGGAACTTGATGGATAGCTGGTCAGTGAGGGTGGGGACAGGCTGTCTAGGTCTGATGCTAAAGGCTCTAAGGGAAGAAGGGGAATTGTTGAGGGTAGTCAGCAGGGTTCCAAACCTGGTTCTGGAGAGGCCAGAGTTGTTAAGGAAATGGACTAGGTAGGTGTTCATGTTGACATGGGTTAGGGGCTGATCAGGGGAAGGGGAAGTAGCTGAGGGAATCCACTGGTCAAATCTAAGGGCTTGAGAGAGCTCATGCTGAGTGCAGGACCCCTGTCCATTAACAGGGAATGCATTCTCATATGTGGTTCTGGCTTGATCTAGCAGGAGGTCCATTTCTCTTCTGGCTTGTGCTTCTGTCAGGTTACAGAGCTCATCATGGGGAACAGTGGGGAGCTGCTGGATAGGGGCTGTGGAGTAATCAGGATCTGGGATGAAGTCATGGGAGGATGTGGTGTACAAATCATCTTGGTGTGGTGAGAATTCCCCCCCATTGTCTGACTGGAGCAAGGAAGGTAGGCTGGCTTGAACAAGGTCAGGCATGTCATCATCACCAATGGCTGGGATCAGATCTGGTAGACTGCTGAAGCTGCTGGCACTGTCCTGTGGGATGGGGCAACTGCCAGCAAAGTCATCATTGTAGTGGGCTGGTTTTATCAGCTCTGGTTGGGTGACCATCATGACTACAAGGGGAAGTGGGTTACTGGGGCTAGGGGAAGAGGGGGGGTTCTTAGAGGTGCTAGTGAAGTAGAGGCCATGCCTTTTGGGGCATAAGAGGATAGTCTTGGTACCCTTGGCTGTGGGTAAGGAGAGGGTAGCAGCAGCATTGGACAGATAGACTTGAAGCTTGGGGGAGAGCCTGTGTGCTGCATGCAAGCTGATGATGTTGGCTGTAGTCAGGGGTGGGGCAAGGAGCACGTCGTGGAGGGTGATCAGGGATCCATGCTGCCCCCTGATTATAGCTTTCCCTTTCTGGAGGCAGAGCAGTGGGGATGCTCCAAGGTCAGCCAGGTGGAGGCTAATAGGCTGGGGGAGATCCTGAATGTCATGCAAGTTGGAAGGGTTACTGGTGCAGTGGGAGTGGGCTGCACAGTCTAAAAGCCATTCTGTCTGGAGGGCTGTCTGGTAGTGATCAAGAGGTGTACTGACAGCATGATCCACATTTGCATCCCTATCATCATCATCATCATCATCAGTAGTGCCATCACTTGAAAGTAGGTCTGGCATAGACTCATCTCTTTCTATAAGACAGGCATCTGAATCAGTCATGGGTCCAAAGAAAGTAGTGTCATCCATGGGGGCATGTGGGGGAGACAGGGGTGTGGACTTGCCTCTTGAGTCAGCAAACTGGAGAGGCTGGGGTCCATCAGTTGTCAAGGCCATGAAGTTGTGCTCATCCTCATTGTCTGTGCTGGACTGAGAGGTGGAGCAGTCATCATCTGCTACATGGGCATGCCCACGTCTGTCACGGCGGCTGTGGCTCTTGGGGTCTCTGTTGGATGTCCTGTTGTCTCTCCTAGGTGACTTGGATTTGCTGGAGGACCGCCTGGCTGTATCCTTGGGGGGTGATGGAGATCCCCTATGGCCAGATGTGGATGAGAACGGAGGAGGCCTGTACTTCAGTTCTGTGGGAGCACTGGTGCAAGTGAGGGAGTTGTGCCCAAAACCATTGCAGTTCCAGCAGGTCATCTGGGTGGATGGGATAAGGTCCTTCCTTGGGCGTCCATGGAAGGCAGCAGCTGCCATGTGCTCATTCTCTTCTGGGGAGATGTTGGAGTCAGATATTTGGTTTGAGACCTGGTACCTGATGATTTGTGTCTGGAATGAGGCAAAGTCAGGACAGATAGAATTGTGGAAGGAGAACCTGAACCATTGTACTCTGGGCGAGCTGCAAGTCCCTGGACAATGATGCTGAGAAAAGCAGGGATGGAAATGTTGCTGACCCCATTTACTTGGGGACGCAAGGTATACAGCTCATAGCTGCGAGAGAGATACACCTGCAGTGGCTCATCAATGGTAGTCATACTGAGGTAATACATGGATCGCACTGCACCTGTCTCCAGGTCAGAGTTCCGCTCTCCATATGTGAGCTTGAGGAACCTGTAGGCTTTCGCAGCAACATCAGTGTGAGCAAGTATGGCCTGTTGGATAGGTTCGGAGCAGTGTTTGAGGATCTCGTTGAAAGCGACAGCATTCTTTACCATGTTGATTGGGTGGGGAACAGCACGAGCCGCAATAGTTGCATTAGTGTGGTCCAAATTCGGATAATGAGAGTCCTCCAATGGGTATTCGTCGACTGTTGCTGGCTCACCGTTGGGGGGTACGTTCTTCGCCGCCTCAATGGCGACGGAGATGCACCCAGGGTGGGACCTGAGGTGACGGAGGAGAAAGGGTCCAAACTTGTGCCATGGGACAGTAGGCGTGCCGTCGAAGATGAGTGCAGGGGGCTTGACTGGAGTTGCCATGATGTCTGTCGCGGCGCTGGGGTCTTGGGGTCTTGGTCTTCACACCGGGTTAATAAACCGGCTTGTGGGTAATCCGGGTGTGAAGCTTGTCGGGCTTCAGTCTTGGGTGTGCGGTTCGGAGGTAGTGGTGAGGGAGTGTTGACAACAAAGGGGGAACCAAATGGGTCCTGTTGGTCTGTAATGATGGTTATAGTAGCAGGGAGAGGGGGAAAGGGTGACGGAATCAGGGGGTGGGAGGGGAGGGGGGGGGGAGGGGGGGGGGGGGTACGAGGGTGTGCAGGGTTGAATCTCCGTGGCACAAGCAATCTGAGAGGATTGCGCAACGCTGTGTGTGATCTGATGAGTGTACAACTCACGTCAAAGATCTACTCAGACTCCTGGACTGCGTCTACGTTTCGTCTTGGAGGATGGTAGAGACAACGGGAGAGTTGTGTGGGCAGTAGGCGAGGCAGCGCAGGTTAGATTCCTCACGTGAACACGTAGGCAATCCAGGGCCAAAAGCAGTACTCAAGCCGTCGAGCTAGTCTGAGGGAAAACTGTCACCTTGTGCAGGGCTGAAGATCCACTTGGCACGGGCGTAGGGGCGCTGTCTGCGGGTAGCGGTCGGGCCAATAACCTCTCAATCGATAGAGTCGTTACACAGTGAAGACTGAAGGAGCAGATAGCGTAACATCGCAACTAGTGCGTGTCAGCGTATACTAAGTGGACACGAGTGCCTGTGACAGTGTGCCTGTGACAGTGTGCCTGTGACAGTGTGCCTGTGACAGTGCCGGTGACAGTGCCGGTGACAGTGTGCCTGTGACAGTGCCTGTGCCTGTGACAGTGTGCCTGTGACAGTGTGCCTGTGACAGTGTGCCTGTGACAGTGTGCCTGTGACAGTGCCGGTGACAGTGTGGCTATATAGAAAAGGAAGTCTCCAGGAAGATTCTGAAGACACGTGCAGGCCATAGCTAGCCTATGGCCTGGCGGCAGGCAACCCGGGTCCTGGAGCACCAGGCGTGCACTATGCCAACTCAGTGTCCGACGCAACGGACAATAATATTTATGAACTGAACCCCAAACAATCGTTATTCAAACATATACATCATATCCTCGGAGTACAAAGGACAAACTAACATTAAATGCAGTTCATCTTCCATCACTCTTTTACCACCAACCACCGTATCACAGCAAGCCAGACACTAACTATTTACACACATATTTTCTGTACTATGCCTGGTAGCACCAAGGCACCCACTTGGGCCACAGGGATGCAAGTCCTTGGCGCCTAGTATCTACAACCACGCATACAAAGCTATGGCAGGCAGGATGACAAGCAGTCACGGAGCCAGCTACACTTTACCAGAAGACAATCCTGAGTACCGGTAGTAAGCAGATCAGTCGCTCATTGGGCGACCCACGTGCGTTTGAGGAGTACATGAACTGGCGCGACTTCCCTACGGTGTACTGCCGCACGTTTCTAACAGGGCCGCGCCCGCCCACGCCCACGTGGGGCCAGACTGGTGGTACACGAGGGGATCGTTGCCACCGTTCGCGAGCTCCTGCGGTTCTGAGCGGCCACCCTTTCAATTATATGAATGGAAGGTGCAAGCTCGCCTCCTGGAGCAATTCCCCGCGCTATCTAGCGTTCTGAAGAGTTTCACGCACGACTCTAAATTTCCATCGCCCCCCTGGAAAAAGTCAGGGTCAAAAATCGGGTTTTGCTGCCCCACGCCAAATGGTGGCGTGGGGACAGCTAACAGCCGTTTTGATGTCAGGGGCAGTGGCTTGCAGCTATCATTCAAATTGGTAGCTTTAGGATTCCCAAGTACCGCTAAATGGTCACGATGCGGGTTAATAATGCAGCGCTGATCGCTCTATTCGCATTGCTGCTTCTGTCAGCTGCAGATGTGTCGCATGCCAAGGACTCCACACCTGCTAAATCAAAAATCATTGAGTCCGCTGGAGAGGCCCTTCTCTGGGCGAATACCGGGGATGTTGCTGCAGGCGGTGCGTTAGGTTGGGCCCCAAAACCGGAGCGATGGGATCCGCTAGCGCATTGCGAACTCCAGGCTCAGTGTTGCCTTTGCAAAGGTTCGATCTGTCCGCAGATCAAATACAGCATTTGCATCCCATCATGTTTCACTGCTGTGCATCACATGCCTCGTATAAGAATAAATGCACCGTATGCAGCTAAGCTAGATCTGAAGCTGCCAGGGTTTCCAACCCCTCCTCGTTACTTGTAACAAACCAAGCATTGTCACTATTTGAATTGACACTCCTTGTTGAGTGACAGAACACCCACTGGTACTGTTCTAATTGAACTTCTTTTTCCAACCACTTCCTTCCGCCCTCATAGCCTTCTCCCCCCTCAGCTTTTGTCCTTGGACCCCATTCGGATAGCTTCCCGCCCCATCCCGCCGATTTTGCTGACTGCTTTTTCTTTTATTTTCCATGGACTGAACGATGCTAGACTCTCTTGCTGCAGAGCGATGCCCCTTGATTGTGCCCTCTCAAACCATCGTAGGAAATAGTTACAGTGATAGAAACTGAACAAAGAGATGGTTCTCAGCACTACATCGGCGAAGCTGCCCGATAGAGCAGTGGAGTCGAGGGCTGCTCAGATACCTTAATCTTCAGATTCTAAGGTGGTAGTTGGCAGTACATAGGCGAGCTGCCCTCTCGAACCATTGCATTCAAGTGACAATGCCAATTATGTCGTTTCTTTCAACTGTGCCCATGTTCCAGAGCAACTCTTCCTCTTGTTTTGTGTAGGTGCCTGCAAGAATGACATCAAGAAGAGCTGCAAGGACATCATTGTTGGAGAGGGGAAAATAGCCGCCTGCTTGACCAAAGTGCACCGTGCGACTAGGTTAGGCAACACAGCTGGTGAGGTGTTAAAATCATGATATTAAATTGTTGGTTGGTGTTCAGGCTGGTGAGGTGTTGGTGATGACCAAAGTGCACTGTGCCACTAGGTTAGGGAACACAGCTGGTGAGGTGTTAAAATCTTGGTGTTAAAATTCTAGGGTTACCGTTTGAGCAAAACAAATGGTATTAGCACCCCCAAGTTGCTTGAAGCACCACGATTCTGTGTAGAGGCGCTAGTTCCTTTTTGGCAGAGCTCCCCCTTCTGCCCCAGAGTCGGCCCGTTGTCTGTTTGTCTGTTGTGTTGTCCACATGTAACCCTGGCCCTAACTGGCCCCCGACCCTGTCGTAAACCCTGGCTTCGGTCCGCTTCACTCGATTCCGTTGCCACCTGTCGCTCCGATAGCCAACACTCTCCACCAATTTTCCGCCTCACTTGCGACATGCCCAGGACTTGTCTTACACAAAAAACCTAGTGCCCATAGTTGTCCTGCTTTCACTCCCTTTGGTTGCCCCAATTTTGTTTGTGTGTGTGTGTGTGTGTGTGTGTGGAGGGAAGGGGTCGTGGGACGGACGAGGGGGTGGGTGGGTGGGATGGTGGTTTGTGTGTATGTGTGGAGGGAAGGGGTCGTGGTGTAGGCGGGGGTAGGTTTGGGGGTGGTGTGGTGTGTGTGTGTGGAGGGAAGGGGTCGTGGTGCTGACGAGGGGGGTTGTGTGTGTTTGTGTGAATAGGAGGATTTCCTCTTGCCTGCTTCCACTCTCTTTGGTTACCCCCAACTCTGGTGGTGTGTGTGTGGGGGAAGGGGTAGTGGGGCGGAGGGAGGAGTTGTTTGTGTGTGTGTGTGGTGTGTGTGGTGGTGGTGGTGGGGGGGGAGCGGTAAACAGAAGGACTTCCTCTTGCCTGCTTCCACTCCCTTTGGTTGCCCCAACTCTGATGGTGGTGTGTGTGTGTGTGGAGGGAAGGGGTCGTGGGGCGGACGGGGGAGTTTTTGTGTGGTGGTGGTGTATGTGTGGAGGGAAGAAGTCGTGGGGCTGACAAGGGGAGGTTGTGTGTGTGTGTGTGTGTGGAGGAAGTGTCGTTGGGTAGACAAGGGGGGGTTGTGTGTGTATGTGTGTGGAGGGAAGGGGTCGTTGGGCAGACAAGGGGGGGTCGTGTGTGTGTGTGGGAGGGGGGGGGGGAAATAGGAGGACGTCCTCTTGCCCGTTTCCAATCTCTTAGGTTGCCCTCAACTCTATGCAGGTATTATGGCATTGTATCATAAGTAGCAGCCTGTAAGCTGTAAGACGTGGCTCCCTTAATACCACGCCTCACCAGGCGTTATCATTACTGGCATTGTATTGCGCATGCCCTTCTCTAAATTCATTTTCTCATCCCCGATTCAACACAGCTGGAACGAAACTGGGGCCCAAATGCCTTACAGAGCTTACAGATTTCAAGATAGACAAGTCCAGCAACATCAACAAGGACATCCCTCTTGGTAATTCACGTCAGAGATTTTTTTGGCGGAGCCCCCAGGGTAACCCATTTGTCCGTTTGTTCGTCCGACCGACTGAAAAATTGAAGCCTGCTACGTCAGCCAACTGTCTAATAACTAACTGGATTCGGTCAGCTCCATTGTTGCCATCTTTCGTTTCGTTGCCAACACACTCCGCCAATTTTCCACGTCGCTTGCGACGCTGCATAGGACTTGTTTCAAATCTGAAAGTGGATTTTTTCTAGCTGTATGGTTTTAGGCCTCTTCCAGGGAAAGCGTTTTTACAGCTTTTTATAACTTGTATAGCTTTTTTAGCTTTTGAGGCCATTTAGGCCATACTTGTTTTTATTTTAATTTGTGTAGCGGCAATTTGGGCCAAATCGGGGTCAACAGTAGCGATCGCTATTTATAGCGGGGGAAAAAATCCCTGAGTCGCGTCCTTTTCATATTTTTTCTTTTCAGCTACGAGCAGGAGCTTCTAGGCAGCTCCCTGAGCCAGCCACTAGGCCAAGCCCCAAGATTTTTACAGTTCTGGACAGTAGATTCTGTCAGCTTCCAGACACACTAGGTTGCATCAGCTTTGGCTGAATAGCCAGTCAGGGAAGCTGCCTAGAAGCTGCTGCTAATAGCTGAAAAGAAAAACGCTGGTCCTTGTGTGAGCTACATGAGGCCTATGATTGACTCATGCTCCCATGTCCCTTACGTGTAGGGATCGGCAAAATGATATCATATGATATCACGTCATCATTTGATATCTTTTAATATCATATGATGCCGGTGGTCTGACAAGGTAACTTTGGCCTGGGGCATCATATCATATGATATTCAATCATATGAATTGTGTATGATATCATATGATATCATACTCGTCTTTGGTCAACATCATATGATTTGCCGTTCCCTACTTACGTGTGATGTCCAGAAGGCACCCGGACTGCATGGTCTAACAATAACAATCTAGCTAGACGTCCAGAGGGCACCCGGACTGCATGGTCTAACAATAACAATCTAGCTAGACGTCCAGAAGGCACCCGGACTGCATGGTCTAACAATAACAATCTAGCTAGACGTCCAGAAGGCACCCGGACTGCATGGTCTAACAATAACAATCTAGCTAGACGTCCAGAAGGCACCCGGACTGCATGGTCTAACAATAACAATCTAGCTAGACGTCCAGAGGGCACCCGGACTGCATGGTCTAACAATAACAATCTAGCTAGACGTCCAGAAGGCACCCGGACTGCGTGGTCTAACAATAACAATCTAGCTAGACGTCCAGAAGGCACCCGGACTGCATGGTCTAACAATAACAATCTAGCTAGACGTCCAGAAGGCACCCGGACTGCATGGTCTAACAATAACAATCTAGCTAGACGTCCAGAAGGCACCCGGACTGCATGGTCTAACAATAACAATCTAGCTAGACGTCCAGAGGGCACCCGGACTGAACGCTCTAACAATGTGTGATGGCATATAAGTAGGGGTCGGCTGTGTTATATGATATTAGTAAAAAAGAATATTATATAATATTATATAATATTAGTTGGACAAGCCGTCTCATCAGAATTTGGAATTTATTTGAAAAACTAATATTATTGTGACACTGAAATAATTTTAGTTAATATTAGCTTTCCAAACACTAATATTAGTTGCCATTCCCTACATATAAGGTACATGGAAGCATTCGATCACCATACAGTACAAGTGAAAATGTGAAATATTCACACTTCTCTCTGCTTATCTCCATTTGTTTCTTGCTGTTGCAGCAACGGCATGCAAGGACGATGTTGCCAAGTTCTGCCCAAAGGTTTCTGATGATAAGTCTCCTGGAAGCGTGGTCGCTTGTTTGAGGTTTGTCCTATGCTCTGTTTCTTTTTTGGGCTGTGTATTTTTTTATTTTTTTATTTACTTGTTTATTTGTAGGGTTGGGAAGCAAACGTATATTTTGATTTTTATATACCGTATAAACGTATGAAAACGTATGAGGGAAATTAGACACTTCTCGAGAAAATACTTTTACATGTGCTTAAATATATTGCCGCGTAGCTAATTTCATTGGCATCACATATCAACTCTCAAAAAAATAATCGGACAAGTTTAGATTGTCCAAATCTCAGAACATAAATCACGACCAGAAGCGCGTCGATCGAGAAGCGCAGTGCCAATTTAAGGGAGCCATTCACTGCCAATAATATTGACATACTGTCTATGTAACCATTTTCACGTTGCACTAGGCTCAAGTCATCTTTCTAGGCAGCTCCCTGAGTCAGCTACAGGTGTCAGAAGTATGTGAGTATGTCGTAGCTTCTAGGCAGCTCCCTAAGTCAGCTACTGGTTCAGTCCTCAAGGCCCATGGCATCCAAGGCCACCTCCTCATTAATGTAGACTTTGTCGGCAAGGTCAGCGTTGGCAGCTATGTAGATCATATTTCCCCCCCTTTCAACGGAGAGGTTGGCCCTCAACTTTGTGTACACCCGCCCAAACTTGGAGAAGAAGCGCGGTGCCAATCTAAGGGAGCCATTCGATGCCAGTTGGTATAGTATATAACTGTATATGTGTATAATAATATAACTATATTGCAATAGTGTCCATGTTCAAATTGCATTAGGCTTGCACTATCAATCCACTGAGCCCTCATGGGAGCTTCAATGGAATGAAAGGCTATGTGACACTCTGATATATGTGCCTGATATCTGGCTATGTAAATCAAACTTTGGGCAAAATTTAAACAACATTGTACATTTAAACAGGGGGCCCTCAGGAAGTTTTTTTCATATACCTATGCCGAAGTTTTGTAATCAGCCTTACCCCCCCCCCCCCCCCCCCCCCACCCCCCCCCCCCCCCAAAGGACCATATCTCCTTCAAAAATTACAATTAGGGGGTCAAAATA
This sequence comes from Microglena sp. YARC, assembly GCA_022414725.1. NCBI lineage: Eukaryota > Viridiplantae > Chlorophyta > Chlorophyceae > Chlamydomonadales > Chlamydomonadaceae > Microglena > Microglena sp. YARC. The sequence goes on from JAJSRW010001624.1 coordinate 33,778, forward strand.
GGGTCTAATAATGACCCCCTCAACGAGCTCTTATCCATTTGTGGTCTTACATTTGGATTTGATCAAAGTTTGACAACATGGTGAGGCAAACACTCTTTCCGAGTCCTGATTCTGAGCTGAGCTAGCTAGTGTTGGTGTTTGAGAATTTGAAGGTGGTGAAGCCTAAGTCGCATGCCCAAGTACCCTCCTTATACCCAAGAAGTTTGGGGAGGAAAGATTGAGTTTCTGGTTTGACACAACCTTCACACTTGGTGTATTTAGAACCTGTGGAGGTCACTACTCAAGCACTACCACGGCACATTTACTCATTCTCAAAAACATTCGCGGAGTCGGAATGCTCTCGTGGGTATGCTTCACTTTGTCAGATTCCGTCTAGTGAGGAAGTTACGAAAAAAAGTATTTTCCGAAACCGGCTCGACCCCTGAACGAGGATCTGCCAGCCTGGCAGGTGCCTCGACTTGGATCTAGACAGGATCTAGAGGATCACGCCTCCATATTTACTCCACGGTGTCGGAAATAAGGGTGGATTCGGAAAGATCTCGCTGAGCCTTGTTCATTAGTTGACTTAATTTTTAGCTGAGACCGAGTACTGAGGAAGTTTTTGCCGTCTTGACAGAACAGTCTTGACCAGAGGAAATTTCTGAAAGCCGTCGGCCCCCCCCCCCCCCCCCCCCCCCCCCCCCCCACCCCCCTCTCCCCCACCCCCTCCCTTTTTGAAGGGATGGGTCGCATATCTACCCCACCCTCCGACACATTTTTCGACTTTTTGTCGTGCATGGTCCGGGGCTGACAACCCCTTCCGGCCCCGGATTCCCGGCATGCGGTACACGAGCCAACTTCCTGGGGCCCCCCGCATTCTAATTCATTTATTGCATATTGTGATAGAGTGACGCAAGTCACCCAAGTTCTAGCTTTCCAATGAGCTATCTAAATCAAATATTGAATGAACACCGAGAAAATTTAAAATGCCGGGAAGCGTGCTGCTACTTTTCGATGTACACCACTCATACGTTTATGGCTACATACGTCGTGAGCTCGCCCATATACGTTTCGAGAAAAATCATCATACGTCCTATGAATATACGTCGGTATGATATATGTGAACGTATGATCACTATACGTTCATATGCCGCCCACACCTATTTATTTGTTTTTGTATTTTATTGCCACTTGTCCACGACGCAGGGCTCATGTCTTACTGCTGCTCCCCCCTGCGGTTCTCAATCCAAACTCTGTTCCTTCATAAGGCGTACTATTTGTATTCATTTATTGTTTTTATTGCTACTTGTCCACGATCACCTCCAGGGCTACTATTGCTTGCCCCGTCAATCCCACCCTTGTAATAAGGTTGTATATTAAATATTTACTTTATTTATTCTATTAATTTATTTATGTATTCTATTTATGTATTGATTTATTGTATTTTTGTGTCACTTGTCACAGAGCTCCCCCTTCATGGGCTTCTTTGCTTGCCTCCTCAACCTGTGCCTTGTATAAAGGACGTATCATTTATGTTAATGTATTTATTTATGTATTGATTTATTTATGATTTATTGATTTATTGTCACTTGTCCATAAACATTCTTCAGCGCTACTACTGCTTGCCCCCCAACCGCGGTACTTTGTTATAAAGGCGTACCTTTTATTGATTACTGCATTTATTTATGCATTTATTTATGCATTTATTGCCACTTGTCCACGAACACCTGCCAGGGCTACTACAGAGCAAGTTGCACCACTCCTGCCTGCCAAGGCCTGAGTGTTCCGAAACCCAAATTGAGTTTTTACGGTACAGTAACAAAGAACGACGGGTGTGTTGGTGTGTGATGTGGTGTGTGTAGTGACTGTGGTGCATAGTGTTGTGTGTGTGTTGGGGCATGTGTATGTCTGTGGTGTGTGTGTAGTGTGTGGGGGCGATATGTCGCCGAGGGTGTGGTGGTAAGTGTGCCGCCGGGTATGTCGGCTAGTGTGTTGATGTGAGTGTGGAGGGGGATCGGGGGGGGAGGGGCTATGTTTACCACTCCGTTAGTGATTGACCCTGTGCAAGTCACAAGTAGGCTGCCCCCCCTACACCTCCTCGCCTCATAAGGAGTACTATTTATTTATTTTCACTCCTCTCCAAGCACTGTTTCAGGTTTCTCATTATTTCTCGTAGCAGCTCCCCTGTATCCATACTTCAGCCAGAGATTTGTTTCCAGTTCAGAAAGTGCGGCTAACACCTCGGTATGCTCTCACGTGGTTCTTAGGCCCCCTCCAGGGACAGCGTCCCTTGTAGCCTTTAGACAAGACGCGGGGCCCTTATCGAGTATTTTCTTGTACTTATGTAGCATGTTTGTACCACAAATCTTACTATGCTATGATAGCTCAATACATGTTGGCCAAACATCATTTCCGTAGATGCCTACAGTCGGTCAGAACGATTTCCAAAAAATTCTGAATCTCTAATAAAATGAACTGTTTTGAGAGAGAACAATTATTATTTTGGAACAACGCCTCGAAGACAATTTCCGGGCGAGGAAATCCCTCCCCTCAAAACACGAAATCGAAAAAACTTCGTTTTTCGATTTCGATGTTTTTCGGGCGCTCGCCGTTGGCTGGGGGTTGAGGGCAATCCCAGTATAACCATGCCAAGCGCAAGCTAGTGCAACCTGGAAGCTGCATATATCGCCTCACCGTCAGTTATGCTTCTGTTATTATTATTTCCCCCCTTGCATGCCGCCCATGCGCCTACCCACACAACATCCGAATGTAAACCGCCGCGTTCTCTGGTGACCCCTCTCACTCCCCTGTCTGACCCCCCCCCCCCCCCCCCCCCGCCCCACCCCCCCCCCCCCCCCCCACCCACCCCCCCCCCCCGCCCCCACCACCCCACCCCACCCACCGCCCTCCCATCCCACCGTGTTACTGTCCCTATTCTTATCCCCCCCCATCTCTATCCGTCGCCCACTGCCTCTACCCGTGACATCGCATCATACGTATTAAACGCCGCCCTCCTCCTTGACCCCTCTCACCCCCCCCCCTGTTCGCCCCCTGTCACCCTACGCCCATGACCCCCCACCACCCACCCCCAACCCCACCCCCCCTCCCCCACCCACAGACTGAGCACACTTGTGAGAAGTACACATCCACCTGCCACCCCCTCTCCCCATGCCACCATGCCACCCCATGCCACATACCCACCACCTACCTCCCAGCCCACCTCTCACCCCACCCCCTGTCCAAAAACCACCACCCTCCGTCCCCCCCCCACCCCCCCACACCCCCTCAAACACCCCAAACAACACAACCCACAGGCCACCAACCACCCAAACCCAACAACCAACACAACCCACCACCCAACCAACAACCACCCAACCCAACCAACCCACAAACCAACCCACCTCACACACCCACCAACCACCACCACACCAACCCAACCACCCAACCCAAACCCAACCCAACCCCAAACCAAACACCCAACCCAACCCCAAAAACCCCACCAACCAAACCCAACCAACCCAACCCACCCAACCCAACCCAACCCACCACCCAACCAACCAACCCAAGCCCAACCAACACCCAACCCACCCAACCCACACCCCAACAACAAACCCACCCAACCCAACCCAACCAACCAACCCAACCAACCCAACCCAACCCAACCCAAACACCAACCAAACCCAACCCAACCCAACCCAACCCAACCAACCCAACCCACCCAACCCAACGCAACCCAACCAACCCCAACCACAACCAACCAACCAACCCACCACCTAAACCAATCCAACCAACCCACCCCAACCAACTGCCATTCAAAACCAAACCCAACACAGCCCCAACCCACACTCCAACCCAACCGCAACCCCCAACCACCCTGCCTGCAGTCGATTGGGACTCACCGCACGACTCAGCTGAATGCAGCCTGCTCGGATGACATTGCCAATCCTATGCTCTGATGTTGAGCCGGGAATGACCCGGTGGCTGCCACTGTCTGGTAGGTTCTTATCAGCTTGGCTTGGCTTGGCTTGCTTGTGTGTCCTGTCGTGTGTGAGAGGGGATGGGAAGGTGTGAGGGGTGGGAGGTGTGGCAAAACTGAATCGCGTCTGCACGGATGTATCTCTAACCTATGTACTGATTTTGAGCCGGAATGGCCGGGAGCTTCCAGTGTCTGGTAGTTTTAATCAGCTTGGTTACGGCTTGATTGGGTTCCTCGTGTGTGTTGAGGAGTGGGGGGTGGCGAAACTGATTGCAGGCCTGCTAATGATTCATCACCAACCCATGCATGATGTTCAGCTGGGACTTGAGCCGTGAGCTGCAATGTCTGGTAGGTCTCTTATCAGACTTGGCTTGGCTTGGCATTGGGTTCCTGGTGTGATTGTGAGGGGTTGGGGAGGATGTGCAAAACTGATTCCGCAGCCTGGAAAGGATGCTCGCCGACCTATAGCTAGCTGATGTTGAGCGAAGACCCCGGGAGCTGCAATGTCTCTGCGGCTAGGTTACCTATCCGTCTTGGCTTGGCCTTGGCTTGGGTGGTTCCTGTTGCGTTTGTGTGAGCGGAGTGGGGAGGATGTGCGCGAAAGTGGATTGCAGCCTGGGATGGATATCTAACCTGTGCACTGATTTTGAGCCCGGGAATTGAACCGTGCAGCTGCAGCTGTCTGGTACTTCTTTATCGGCTTGGGCTTGGCTTGGCTTGGGTTCCTGTGCGTAGTGAGGAGCGTGGGCGAGGTTCGGTGAGTGGGCTGGGGACTGTGTGGCACAACTGATTGCAGCTGGGAGAGATGACATCCAATCTGAGGCACTGACATGAAGCCAGAATGACCCGTAGAAGCTGCCAATGTCTGTAGGTTCACTATCAGGCCTTGGCTTGGTTGGACTGGCTTGGCTTCCTGTTATGTTGTGGTGAGGGGATGGAAATGTGTGCGCGAGGGGTGTTGAGGCATCTTCCTGTGTGCAGAGGGTGAGGACTGTGGCAAACTGAATGCAGTCTGCAACGATAAATCACCAACCTGGTGCACGACGATAGAGCTGGAATAACGTGAGCTGCCAGTGTCTGGTAGGTTCTGACTAGGTACGGTTATTAAGTTGGGTTGGGTTCTTTTCCAGGTTGGATCTGCGTTTGGTTGTTTGTTTTTTCATGTTTGTCGCGGTTATCGGGTTTAGGCTTGGGTTGTTTTTTACCGTGGGGCGTGGGTCTTGAGTTTGTTGGTTATTGGGGTTGAGTTGGGATATGCATATTCAGGTTGTTTGGGTTATCAGGTTTGTGGTTGGGTTATCATGGTGGCTTGGGTTATTAACCTATCACCACACCCACACCCACGCACAAAAAACACACCACCTAAACACCTTCACCTCAACACAACCTCGCTCATCCATTACCATATTTCCACGTCGTAACCCAGCCTGAAGCGGCATCCATCAGTGTCTGGGGTGTCAGATGTGAGATGTTCAAGAAGAACGCCATCTGGTGTTTATAGTGCACGACATCCGCCATTCATGTGCGCGCTCTTTTCAGTGCAAAGCTATACAAGGTAGGCGCTACTGTATGGCTGTGTGTGTTTGTGTGGTACTGGCTGTGTGTGTGGTGTGCTGGGTTGGTGGTGGTGGTGGGCGAGGCTTTATTATGATTGATGATGGGCGATGGTGATGATGTGTGATGATAACAACATTCCGCCTGCACTGGCATGGCGCCCCTCTTTCCAGTGGACAGCGTGACATTTACAGGACAGGGATGGCAATGTTCTTTTTGTGTCGATACCGGTATACTAGCCACTGTCGCTGATGAGCCACACCCATACTCTGCGCATCGATCCTAGGGAGCATCCCGATTCCTCCTGTCACATACAAGCGTGCATTCCGCCCTTCTCGTGAGGTGTGGGGGGTTTTTATGGTAAGGTGCGTGGTGTGGGGTGGTGCGGGGGGGGGTATTGTATGATGAATGATGGTGGTGTATGTGCTGTAGGTGTGTATGTCGATTATGATGCAAGTGATGGTATGATGTGATTGGTTTGATGATGATGATGATGATGATTGGTGCGTCGATGATGGTTAATGATGTGTGCTGACTCGGATTGATGTCGGTGGTTCGGCTGGATGGTGATCGATGGTGCTTGATGATGACTGTCGGTGGTGGTGATGGGTGATACAGTGGTGAATGATCCTGTGATGATGGTTGGTGGTGTGATGGTTGTGATTGGATGATGATGATGTGGTTCGTTGCGATGTGATGAATGTGATCGTGATTTAGGCTGGTGATTGGTGTGATGTGTTGTGGTGCTAATGGTGATGATGATGGGTTATGTATAGACGGTATGTGTCGATAATGGTGATTAGGATGATATGATGTAGGTGATGGTGATGTTGCGATGGTATGAGGATATGATATGGCATGGATGATATGATGGGGCCTCTGTAATGGTGGATGGCGTGTGATTGTATGGTGATGTGTCGGTGATGATGTGGTGGGTGTGCGTGATTAGCGCTGTGATGATGATGATATGATGATGGTGTGGTCGCGTGATTAGGTGGTGATGTGATGATGTCGGTCTTTGTGGTGATCGCATGTGATGCGCGTGTTAGGCTGTATTTAGGCATTGGATGGGTGGGTGGATGTGAATGTGGAGGATTGGATGTGGTGGACGGATGTTCGATGCGGTTGGTGGATGTGGATTGAGGATGGGTTGTGGATGGAGTGGATGGGTGGGGTCGGACTGATTAGGGGCAGTGGTAGGGGGAGTAGGTGGCGAGAGTGGGATAGTCTGAGATGCGTCGTGATGGTGATTGGTGGTGTGATGATGATGGATGGGTGGGGATCGTATGTAGGATGGGGGTGTGGGGTACATGTGCTGGTGATGGGATGGATGGTGGTTGGTGAGTGGGTGGTAGGTATGGTGATGGATCAGGTGGTTATGAGGGTGATCAGATGGCGGTTGATGGGTGGTGTGATGCATGATAATGGATGAGGAGGATGATTATGTGGTGTGGATGGATGATTGGATGTCAGGCATGCTGGTGGATGAGTGGTGGTGGTTGATGCGGAAGGGTGATCTCTTCTTGTG
>JAJSRW010001327.1:0-29669 GCA_022414725.1 Microglena sp. YARC
CAGTTCCCTGCACTCCCCCTTCAGCCATCCCCACCCCCGAAATATTGAGCGTCAACAAACATTTTTTTCTCATTGCAGGTTTGTGTTGCCCCACTCCCCACCCCGGAAACCCACCACCTCAGTATCCCTGCACTTCCCCCCATCCCCACCGCCACCGCCATTCGGCCATCGCCGCCACCCCTGAAATAGATTAAACACAAAAAAACAAGTATATTTCCCATTTACAGTGTGTGTTCTCCCTCACTCAGCCAGCCCCCCCTGACACCACCAGCTCAAGTTCTTGCACTCCCCATCTCTTACCTGCGCCCACTCCCATCCCATCACCACCCACACAGCCACACCGCAATCACTGGACGACCCACCAGCTCATTTCCTCATCCCATTCCCCTCACCGCCCACCTCCCATCCCCATCAACCCACCCACACCAGCACCATACCCTAGAACACCAACCAGATTCAAATTCCCTGCCTCCCCATCCCTCACCGAACCACACCTCCCATCCATCCACCCACCCACACAGCCACCACCATCCCTGAACCCACCAGCGTCAATTCCCTGCACTCCCATCCTCACCGCCCACTCCCATCCCCGATCACCACCCACAAGCACCACCCTCCCCTGACACTCCACCAGCTCAATTCACTGCACTTCCATCCATCACCGACCCACTCCATTCCCATCACCCACACACAGCCACACCATCTCCTGACATCCCACCAAGCTCAATTCCCTGCACTGCCCATTCCTCACGCCCACCTCCACCCTTACCAATCACCACCACACAGCCAACCACCATCCCCTGACACCCACAGACTCAATTCTCTGCACTTCCCATCCCTCATTGCCACCTTCCCATCCCATCACCCACCACACAGCCACACACATCCCTGCACCCCACCAGCCTCGTTCCTGCACTCCCCATCCTCATCTGCCCACCTCCATCCCCCTCACCCACCCACAAAACCCGGTGGAGGGGGGGGCCATACCCCAACAAAACTCCCCCCCCATTTTTTTTTTCCCCCCTGGGGACACCCACCAGGCTCAATTCCCTGAAACTCCCCATCCTCCACCGCCCCCACATCCATCCCCATCACCCACCACACCAGCCACATCCATCCCCTGACACCCACAGCTCAACCCTGCATCTCCTCCATCGCTCACGCCCATCCTCATCACCACACCACGCAGCCACCACCCACCCCTTGAACCCACAGCTGCGAGTTCCCCACATCCCATGGCCCTCACAGCCCACCGCCCATCGCCCATCCCCATCACCACCCCCACCCCCACCTCCCGACCCCCCTCTCAGGCTCAGTTCCCCGCACACTCGATCCCTCACCGCCACTCGGCCATCGCTTCAACGCAAAAAAAACATTATTTCCATTCGCAGTTGTGTCTCCCGCCCATGCACCCCTGTCTGGCTGTACGTTCAGAGTCACTCCCTCAGGGAGTTGCGTGGCTAATTGTCCGCCAGCAGTACAGATGAAGCATCGTTAACCCCTCTCTGGCTGCTCCCTCCCAGGATGGACCCCCTTCAGCGCGGTGCGTGGTGTTACGCCCAGTCTAAGAGGAAGCATTGCTAACCCTGTCTGGCTGCCTCCCTCCAGGTGACCCTCTCAGGGTCCAGAACTCTCTTCTGTGTAGTGGATCCTGGTACCGCCTAGCAGTACATAAGATGAAGCATGCTCTACCCCACTGTCTGGCTGCCCCTCCACGGGTGTGACCCCCTCAGGGGTGCGTGGATGTCCGCCAGCAGTACAAGATGAAGCGTACCTCGCAACAGGGGCAAAGATAAATAGACAGGTGGATAGATGGATGGATACATGGAATAGATAGGTAAATGGATGGATGGCATGAGCAGATATATACAGTAGAAAGATGGACTTCATGGATAGATGGGTAGATAGATGGTATGGATTAGGGGGTATATAAGGTAGATAGATAGTTAGATAGATAGATATAGATAGATGTGGATGGATATATATAAAGGATAGATAGATTGATAGATAGATGGATGGATATATATAAAGGTAGATAGATAGTTAGATAGTAGATAGATAGATAGATGGCATGGGATATATATAAGGTGAATAGATCAGTTAGATAGTAGATAGATAGATGATGTAATATAAAGGATGACTAGATAGTTAGTCCATGAATAGATAAGTATTATATATAAAGAGATGGATGTATTAAAGTTAGATAGATAGTTAGATCAAAGAAGGATAGATAGATGTCTATATATAACGTGTAGATACTAGTTAGATATGCTGATTAGTATGGGACATAGCAGACTAGTATGCAAATAGATAAGATGAAGAATACAAGTAGATTAGCTATAAGATAGACTAGATAGATAGATAGATAGATAGATGTATGGACTATATATAAAGTAGATAGAATAGTTAGATAGATAGATGGACTGGATATATGAAAGGTAGTAGTTATGCGAGATTAGATAAATGGACTGGAGTCTTGATATAGGTAAGGTAGATAGATAGATAGATAAGATGGATAGATGGATATAGATATGGATTGAGAGGTAGACTAGACTAAGTTAGATAGATAGATAGATAGGCATGGGATCAGTGGTAGATAGGAAGATAGTAGATAGATAAAGGTATGGATAATACAGATACTATAGACCTGATAGATAGATTGTCGGAGATAATATAATATAGATAGATCTAGATAGGACAGTATAGATTTGGATCGATAGATAGATAGGATAGATTGGATATACGACTAGAATGGTGGATATATATAATAGGTAGATAGATAGTTAGATAGAGTAGATAAGATAGATGAGATGGATGATATATATAAATGGTAGATAGTTAGATGAGATAGATAGATAAATGGATGGGATTACTATTAATAAGGTAGATAGATAGATAGATAAGATGGATGGACACATGGAATGTATGGATATATAGCCAAGTAGATTACATGGCATGGATTGGTGCATGCGAATAGGTAGATACGATACCTAAATAAGACACAATAAGCGCATAAGATACGATAGATAGATAGAGTAGATAGAGATAGATAGATATAAAGAAAGATAGACAGGTAGATGCATACATGGATGGATGGATAGATGGCGTAGAGGTAAGGCAGTGGATAGTGTGTGTGTAATCCGGGTTGCATGAGGCGCGTGGGAGCAGTAGTGGACATGTAGAGGTAGACATATAGGTCAAGGGTAAGCAGTAGGGGTGGCTGTTGAGATTGTGTGTGTGTAGGCCGAGGCGCATGGGTCACATGGGGACAGCAGTACGCATGAAGGGGTAGGCAGTAGGGGATAGGCTTAGTGGCTCTATCTGTGTGTGTGTGCGTGTATGTAAGCCAAAGTGCGTGAGGCGCATAGGACACATGGGAAAGCAGTAGACATGTAGGGGTAGGCAGTAGATGGTAAGATGTAGGGGGGGGGGGGGGGGTAGCAGGTGCATGTGTATGCCCGCAAGTAGTTCCAATGTACACATAGTGATTTTTGTTGGAAGGACATTTAGAGCCTTAACGACTTTTGCTCCAGATTTTAATACTCATTACTTACATGACATGACATGACATGACAACTGAAATCAACCAAGTTCAAGTTCAAGTTCAACCAAGTCCAAGTTCAAGTTCAACCAAGTCCAAGTTCAAGTCCAAGTTCGAGTTCAACCAAGTTCAAGTTCAAGTCCAAGTCCGTCCAAGTCAAGTTCAAGTTTCAAGTTACCAAGTCAAGTTCAAGTTCAACCAAGTTCAAGTTCAAGTTCAAGGTTCAATCAAGTCCAAGTCCAAGTCTCAAGTCAAGTCCAAGCCAGAGTTCAAGTGCAAAAGTCAAGTTCAGTCAAGTTGCAAGTTCAACCAAGTCCAAGTTACACAGTCAATTTTCAAGTCAAGTTCAAGTTTCCCAAGTCCAAGAAAAAGTTCAAGAAAGTCCAAGTTCAAGTCCAAGTTCAAGTCACCAGGTCAAGTCCAAGTTCAACCAAAGTTTAAGTTCAAGTTCAATCAAGTCCAATTCAAGTCCAAGTCCAAGTTCAAGTTCAAGTCCAAGTTCAACAAAGTCAAGTTCAAAAGTTCAACCAAGTCTAAGTTCAAGTCCAAGTTCAAGTCAAGTTCAAGTTCAAGGCCCAAGTTCAAGTCCAACAGTTCAAGTGTAAAAGTCCCAAATCAAGCGCAAGTCAAGTTCCAAGTCCAAGTTCAAGTGTTCCCAAGTTTCAACAAGTCCAACGTCCAAGTTCAAATTCATCAAGTCCAAGTCCAAGTTCAAGCAAGTTCAAGTTCAACCAAGTCCAAGATTCAAGTTCAAGTCCAAGTCCAGTCCAAAGTTTCAAGTTCAACAAGTCCAAGTTCAAAGTCAAGTTCAACAAGGTCCTAAGTTTAAGTTCAACCAAGTCCAAGTTAAAGTCCAAGTGCAATTCAAGTTCAAGTCCAAGTTCAGTCAAGTTTCAACAAGTCCAAGTCCAATTTCAACCAAGTCCAGTCAAGTGTAAAGAATTTCAAGTAACTCAAGTCCAAGTCCAAGTTCAACCAGTCCAAGTCCAAGTTCAAAAAAGTTACCAAGTCCCCAAGTCCAAGTTCAAGTCCAAGTCCAAGTCCAAGTCAACTGATAACTGTGCGTCATGCTTCATGCAATGGATGATCATTGAATTTGCATTTCACTGAAGCACACTGAACACCTGAACACTCACATGCATCCTGAAGCATTCTTTCAAATTTCACAAACACTCACATGCACCCTGAACAAGCTTTCTCCCATCCTCCACACTAACCACCTCAACCTAACCAACGTGCACCAGGGGTTCAGGAGGACCCCTAGCTTTGCGTCCTGAGACGCAACAAATTTGTATAGCCTGCAACCGAGAGACAACAAATTTACAGCCCTGCGTCCTAAGACGCAAATGATTTTACAGCCTGCCCGTCCTGAGAAAACAAACAATTGTACTGCCTGCGTCCTGAGACCACAGCAAATTTCACAAATCACTCACCATGCATCGCTGAAGCAAGTCTTCTCCTCATCCTCTTTCCACACAGACCGGGAACTTAGCCAACTTGGCTGCTACATCATCACACCCCCTCAACCGCATCCTTGCTACGGTTACTCAGCCAGTCGCTGAAGCAACAGCAGCTTGCCAAGGTCAATGCGCCGATTTGGCCCATGCCGTTGGGGGGGGGTTTCCAGCCAGATTCTGAAGCGCCAGGAACCGTATTGCTGGCAGAGGGGACTGACTCAATGCACTGAGTGAAGGAATGGCGAAGGTGTCTCGAACACCCCTCCTTCTCCAACGCCAACTGTTAACAAGCGATGGATGTGATGGTGCTTTAAGCATAAAGGGATGCTAAGATGCAGCTACCCACTCACAAAAGTGGGATCTTAGGTGCAGTGCACCAAAATATGAGAATTCAGTGATTTCTAAAGCACCAAGTGAAGGGATGTGTGAAGGTGGTCTTCGAAACCCCCTCTTCTCAGTGCCAACTGTGAACAGGATGATGGTGATGTGTACTTTCAAGCTTGGAAGATCGACGGATGCTTACATGTAGTACCGACCAAACAGTGGGAATTTCAAGTGATTTCTAAAAGCACCAAGGAAGGGATGGTGAGGTGTACCTCGAAAAACCCCTCCTTCTCCAGTGCCAACTGTGGACAGATTAGGATGGTGATGGTACTTGATGCATGGTGACCAAGGATGCTTTTTAGACGAGAGACACCAAAACAGCCAGATTTGAGTGATTTCTCACACGCGAAGTGAACGGTTGGTGAACGGTGTTGCTCAAACGCCCCTCCTTCCCCACAACGCCCAACTGTGGACAGAGATGGATGGGAGATGGTGCTTTAAGCATGAAGGCTCGTGGAAAAGGAGAGAGGGAGAGAGGGGGGGGGGGGGGGTGGATGGGGTACATACAAGCGCGTTCCCGTTCTGTAACCCAGACCAGACCAGACCAGGACCAGGACCTGGGTGGGTGGGGGGTGGCCAATGGCCTCATGGGCCAGCTCACAATCATGACCCGCCCCCCACGACTCCTACGTATAAAATAAATATAATATGTTGCCCCCCCCCCCCCCCCCCCCCCCCCCCCGCCTAGTAAGGAAGACATTTTGTTTTGATGGAGGGGATTCTCACCCACGGAGAAAATGTTTAGTACTCGTACAGTCCAGGGGTAGCCATATAGGCTAAAGGGACTTGCCCAAACCTAAAAAAACAGGAAAGAAAACCACAGTTTAAGAAAATCAAGCACTGGTGAATAACCGACCCCCCCCCCAAATTGCTAACGACGAGGGCTCGCAGTTGGAGCTAGCCACGCAGATAACAATTTAACATTTCTTGGCACATTTCGTTATTAGATTAATCAGTATTTCTTGCACATTTGTTATTAGATAAGATTAATCTTTCTTTGGCACACTTGTTATAAAACAATTTAATATTTCTTGGCACATTTTTATCAGATAAATTAATATTCTTTGGCACATTCATTGATTACATAGATCCATGTAAAGGTTCAAGTCAACCACCACTTTCTGACTACTCCCATACCCATCCGCCACCGCCCTACCGCCCATTGTCCAAAAAGCCACCCCCAACCCCCCCATCATCCACCCCTGACACCCACCAGTTCAGTTCCTCACATCTACACAACAGCGCCATGTCATCACTGTTTTTACTCAAACCTAAATGCAAGTACATCATCCTTATATCTCCTCCTAACTGTCTGACAATCCCCCTCCCCCCTCTCACTTCCCGTTCCATCACCGCCACCGCCCATTAACCAAAAGCCCAGCCCCCGAACCTAGCCCACCACCCACTCACCAGCGCCATCATCATGTTCTTCCTCAAAAAACTGACTGCAGGAACATCATCCATATCATTCCACTTCTTGAAATCTTCCTCCGACGAAAGCAACACTTGCAGATGTAATGAGCAGGGGGGGCGGTTTGATCAAACCGCCAGGCTGTACAAGGAAGGATGGTTCAGCATCGGGCTCCAACAGACTCCCCAATACAGACAAGAGAGATTGCAATTTTGTTGTTGTTGGAGGTGGGCGGGTGGTGGGTGGAGTGGGTGGGAATAGGATGAAGGCATGTTGTGCAGTGTAATGAGCAGGGGGCAGTTGATCATTACCTGCCAGGCTGATACAAGGAATGGCAGCATCGGGGCTCCACAGCTCCCTATCAGTGGAAAGAGAGAGATAAGGATTTTCTTGGGCACCTGCTAGGTAGAGAATGAGGATGATGACGATCCGCCAGGCTGTTCGAGAACTGGCACAGCATCTGGCTGTGCAAGTTCTCGAACATGAACTACAGAGATAGGAACGTTGTGGGGGAGGGGGAGGATGCAGACATGACTAGGAGTGTAAGAGAGAGATAGGGATTTCTTGGGGGGGATGGGATTGGGAAGAGGTATGAGATCCCGCCAGGTTGTTCAAGAATGGTTCAGTGCCGGGCTTCGGCAGGGGCTCTCGCCTAATGCGGACGGGAGAGATTGCAACTTGTTGGGGGGGGCCTATATCGGGGGTGGGCCGGGGTCGGGCGGGGTGGGGGGCGGGAGGATGAGGATGAAGGCATGGTGTGTAACAAAGCAACGTGAACAACCTAACAAAAGTGAAGATAACAAACCTAACACAAGCAAACGTAACAACCCTAACTAAGTAAGATAACAACCTAACAAAGCAAACGTAACAACCTAACGAAGCAAACGTAACAACCTGACAACCTAACAAAGTAACATAACAACCTCCAAACTAAAAAACGTAACAAAGCCCGCAAACGTTAACACCAACTAACAAAGCTAACGTAACAAACCTAACAAAGCAAACGTAACAACCTGACACCTAACAAAGTAAACATAACAACCTAACAAAGCAAACGTTTAACAACCTAACAACAGCAATCGTAACAAAAACCCTAACAAAGCTAACGTAACAATCCTAACAAAGCAAACGTAACAACCTAACAAAGCAAGCATAACAACTAACAAAGTAAACGCAACAAGCTAACAAAATTAAATGATTTCCTGGCCTCCTCAAACTGGATGCGAGCAGCATCTAATAAAATAAAAGTTAAATTAGTAGAAATTCATGTTCCGCCTTATGGCGAGGGCTGGGCTTGAGAAAGAAAAAAAACTTACCAGTGCTTGTTAAGGATTTGATTGTTAATTTATTTTTCATTTACAATGAAGTGGGGTTGAGACAATAACTAAATTACGAGTGCATGTTAAGGAATTTACAAGAAGTGCAATAATTACTCATATGTTTTATACCACGTTTATATGCATACGTTTATACGTTTATATTGCTCTTTATATGTTTATTACTATGCATACGTTTTATATGTTCATATGCATACGTTTATACGTTTATATGCTAACGTTTATACGTTTATATGCATACGTTTTTATACGTTTTTATATTAATATGCATACGTTTATAACGTTTATACGTTTATACATACGTTTATACGTTTTATATATGCATACGTTTTATACGTTATGCATACGTTTTTATACGTTTATATATGCATACGATTTTATACGTTATATGCATACGTTTTATACATTATATGCATTACGTTTATACCTTATAGTGCATATATGCATACGTATATTTACGTTATATATGCATACGTTTTTAGTATACGTTTATATGCATACGTTTTGTATACGTTTGCATAAGCTATCGTTTACATACTTTATACGTTTATATGCATACGTTTTTAACTACGTTTATTATGCATACGTTTTTATAAGTTTATATGCATACGTTTATACGTTTGTGCATACGTTTTTGTATACGTTTATATGCATACGTTTCTCAACGTTTAGTATGCATAGAGTATATCGCTTTATATGCATACGTTAACGTTATATGCATACGTTTTTATACGTTTATACGTTTATATGCAACGTATACGTTTATATGCCATTATACGTTCATATGCATACGTTTATACGTTTATCTGCATTACGTTTATACTTCTATATGCATACGTTTTTATACGTTTTATGCATACGTTTACGTTAGTTCATACGATTATACGGCATATAAAAAAATATACGTTTGCTTCCAACCCTAGACAATTACAACTTACCGAGTGCCATGTTGAGGAATTCAACCCTCTTGCTGAGCGCTTTGCCTCTTCAGAAGTCTTAAGGATATCTTCTTTGGACACAGACAGTTTTTTTTGTGGTGTGGGGGGGAAGGGGTGAGGTAAGCATGCTTTCCTACGACAGAGGACCAGAGTCTTTGTTGGTGGGGGTAAGGGGGGGGGGGGTGAGGGGGGGGGAGGGTAAGCATCGCTGCCCACGACGAGGACCTGAGTCTTGTGTGTGTGGGTGGGGGGGGGAGGGGGGGGGGGGGGGCGTCAGCATGCTGCCCACGACAGAGGACCTGAGTTTAATTGTTCTTCTAAAGCCATGTAACCAAACCAACCTTTATTTCTCTGCAGGTTGTGTTCTTCGAACTTGACCTTGGTTACAGAGCTCCAGCCATCAATTTGGCTGCTCGCAATCTTCATCAGTAAACAAAAAACATTTGCCAGTAAATGTTAACGTGAAACAAATATGCTTTTTGTCATTGCAGGTTGCATACTTGATTGACCTTGGTTGCATAGCTCCAGCCATCAAGTTTGGCTGCTCGGCTGTCTTTCATCAGTAAACAAACATTTACCAGGGAAAATGTAACAACTTGCGAACAAACAACAAAAAAAATCCATGCAGGTTTGTGTTCTCCCCCATGCTCTACCCTTACCTGTAGGAACAGCAATATAGACATCATACGAGTTATATACAGCCCGACTCCCCCTTCGCTTCGCTCTTTCGTTATCTGCAGGTCGTCGTCTACCCATTGGGTAGCTTGTCCAGTTGAGGTGTAGGAGACCGCTCCTCCCACCCGCGTACGATGGGCTCCGTTAACACCACGCCCTCCAGGCGTTATCAAATTACCTTTTAAGCAGACAGTATAACTAAAAAATAAAAAAATATTCAGCACTTAAAAAACATTTAACCAGACAAGTTCGATGCAGCGTCGCCTGCGACGCTAAAAAACACAGGTGGGAGAGTGATCGCGACGGAGCAAGCACGCACAGGTGGCAAGGGAAGCGAGTTAGTTACGCGACCGTTGGCTGACGTGTCAGGCTTCAAGTTTTTTCGATCAAATTAGACAAATGGGTAACCGTGTATCTCCTCGCGCCCTTGGCCTGCCTCTGTATCTTCCCTCCTAGCCGGCCCCCCTCTTTGGTAGGGGGGCTCCGCCAAACAAATATAACGTTCACTCCCATTGCCTCTGAGTCCAACAATCATTTTCCCCCTTTTGGAGTTTTCCCCATGGCAGGTTGTATTCAGCGCGCCGCGTGAGTATTTCCCCTTTATAAAAAATGTTGTTAATTGCCCCAACAACTATGCAGCGCAAATCCCCCTCATAATTGCCCCATATTAATTCCCCCAATGGTTTACCCCTTTTGTGGTTCCCCTTTTACCCCTCCCCCCTCCCCCCTCTCTGTGGCCAAGACTCTCCGGGTGTCCGTCCTCCCCCCACCACCCCCCCCCCCCCTCCCAGCGCCGCCGCTCGTCGGGGGAATCTGCACTCCCAGCCATCGCTTGGTTTTTTAATGGTCCACCCAACCTCCGAAACGAACCCACCCCGAATATTGACTCAAACAAATCATTTTTTCCATTGCAGGTTGTGTTGTCCCCCATCCCCCACCGGAAATGATTGGTCCCCAACCTATCAGCACCACCTCAGTTCCCGGTGCACAACGAACACACACGATCCCCATCCCTCACCTCCTTCATCTCGCCCGCCTTTACCACCACCGCCCATCGGCCATCGCCACCCCGAAATGGTTAAACACAAAAAAAACATTTATTTCCATTACAGTTGTGTTCTCCCCCATCACCCAACCCCCCCCCTGACACCCACCAGCTCAGTTCCTGCACTCCCCAGCCCTCACCGCCCACCTCCCCATCCATCACCCACCCACACAGCCACCACCCATGCCCTGACACCCACCAGCTCAATTCCCTGCACTCCCCATCCCTCACCGCCCACCTCCCATCCCCATCACCACCCACACAGCCACCACTCATCCCCTGACACCCACCAGCTCAATTCCCTGCACTCCCCATCCCTCACCGCCCACCTCCCATCCCCATCACCCACCCACACACCCAGCCACCACCCATCCCCTGACACCACCCGAGCGAGCTCAATCTCCCTGCACTCCCCATCCCTCACCCGCCCCACCTCCCCATCCCCATCCTCACCCACCCACACAGCCACCACCCATCCCCATGACACCCCCAGCTCAATTCCCTGCACTCCCCATCCCTCACGCCCACCTCCATCCCCATCACCCACCCACACAGCCACCACCCATCCCCTGACACCCACCAGCTCAATTCCCTGCACTCCATCCCTCACCGCCCACCTCCCATCCCCATCACCCACCCACACAGCACCACCCATCCCCTGACACCCACCAGCTCAATTCTCTGCACTCCCATCCCTCACCGCCCTCCCATCCCCATCACCCACCCACACACCCATCCACCCCCTGACACCCACCAGCTCAGTTTCCTGCCTCCCATCCCTCACCGCCCACCTCCATCCCCATCACCCACCCACACAGCCACCACCCATCCCCTTACACCCACCAGCTCAATTCCGCACTCCCCATCCCTCACCGCCCATTCCCCATCACCCACCACCAGCCACCACCCATCCCTGACACCCACCAGCTCAGTTCCCCACACTCCCCATCCCTCACAGCCCACCGCCCATCGCCCATCCCCATCAACCCCCCCACCCCCACCCTCCCGACACCCCCCAGCTCAGTTCCCCGCACACTCCATCCCTCACCGCCCATCGGCCATCGCTCAACGCAAAAAAAAAAATTATTTCCATTGCAGGTTGTGTTCTCCCCCATGCTACCCCTGTCTGGCTGCTACGTTCAGGTCACTCCCTCAGGGGTGCGTGTGTACCGCCAGCAGTACAAGATGAAGCATGTTACCCTCTCTGGCTGCTCCCTCCAGGTGACCCCCTCAGGGGTGCGTGGTGTACCGCCAGCAGTACAAGATGAAGCATGCTACCCCTGTCTGGCTGCTCCCTCCAGGTGACCCTCTCAGGGGTGTGTGGTGTACCGCCAGCAGTACAAGATGAAGCATGCTACCCCTGTCTGGCTGCTCCCTCCAGGTGACCCCCTCAGGGGTGCGTGGTGTACCGCCAGCAGTACAAGATGAAGCGTACTCGCACAGGGGCAAAGATAAATAGACAGGTGGATAGATGGATGGATACATGGAATAGATAGGTAAAATGGATGGCATGGATGGATATATAGGTAGAAAGATGGATGGATAGATGGGTAGATAGATGGATGGATATATATAGTAATAGTTAGATAGATAGATAGATAGATGATGGATATATATAAAGGTAGATAGATAGATAGATGGATGGATATATAAAGGTAGATAGATAGTTAGATAGATAGATAGATAGATAGATGGATGGATATATATAAAGGTAGATAGATAGTTAGATAGATAGATGGATGGATGATATAAAGGTAGATAGATAGTTAGATGGATAGATAGATGTATATATATAAAGGTAGATAGATAGGTAGATAGATAGTTAGATAGATGGATGGATATATGTGAAGGTAGATAGATAGATAGATAGATAGATAGATAGATAGATGGATATATATAAAGGTAGATAGATAGTTAGATAGATAGATAGATGGATGGATATATGTAAAGGTAGATAGTTAGATAGATAGATAGATAGATAAATGGATGGATATATATGAAGGTAGATAGATAGTTAGATAGATAGATGGATGGATGTATATAAAGGTAGATAGATAGTTAGATAGATAGATAGATGGATATATATAAAGGTAGATAGATAGTTAGATAGATAGATAGATAGATGTATGGATATATATAAAGGTAGATAGACAGATAGATAGATAGATAGATATAGATAGATAGATGGAGATATATTAGTAGATAGTTAGATAGATAGATAGATAGATGGATGGATATATATAAAGGTAGATAGTTAGATAGATAGATAGATAAATGGATGGATATATATAAAGGTAGATAGATAGATAGATAGATGGATGGACACATGGAATGTATGGATATATAGACAAGTAGATACATGATGGGTGCATGGAATAGGTAGATAGATGATAAATAGATAGATAGATAGAGATAGATAGATAGATAGATAGATATAAAGAAAGATAGACAGGTAGATGCATACATGGATGGATGGATAGATGGCGTAGAGGTAGGCAGTGGAGTGTGTGTGTAATCCGGGGTGCATGAGGCGCGTGGGAGCAGTAGTGGACATGTAGAGGTAGACATATAGGTCAAGGGTAAGCAGTAGGGGTGGGCTGTTGAGATTGTGTGTGTGTAGGCCGAGGCGCATGGGTCACATGGGGACAGCAGTACGCATGAAGGGGTAGGCAGTAGGGATAGGCAGTGTGTGTGTGTGCGTGTGTGTAAGCCAAAGTGCGTGAGGCGCATAGGACACATGGGGAAAGCAGTAGACATGTAGGGGTAGGCAGTAGATGGTAAGATGTAGGGGGGGGGGGGGGGGGGGGTAGCAGGGTGCATGTGTATGCCCGCAAGTAGTTCAATGTACACATATTTTTTGGGAAGGACATTTAGAGCCTTAACGACTTTTGCCTCCAGATTTTAATACTCATTACTTACATGACATGACATGACATGACAACTGAAATCGTGATAGTGACATTACTTGACATGACAACTGAAATCGTGATAGTGATACAATGAACTGTCAACTTCAAGTTAGGGAACTGGTTGGAAGCTGGTTAAGTTAGGAAACTGGTGTAGGCCGGGGCCCATTGGGCGCATGTGGACAGCAGTACACATGGAGGGGTAGGCAGTAGGGGATAGGCAGTGGTGTGTGTGCGTGTTGGTGTAAGCCAAAGCGAGTGAGGCGCATGGACTCATGGGATAGCAGTAGACATGAAAGGTATGCAGTTGGGATTGTGTGAGTGGCCATGGCGCATGCGGCACATGTGGACAGCAGTTCACAGTAAGGGGTAGGCAGTAGGGGATATGCAGTGGTGTGTGTGGGTGTGTGGGTGTAAGCCAAAGCGAGTGAGGCGTATGAGACACATGGGAAGAGCAGTAGACATGTAGAGGTAGGCAGTAGGGGGTAGGTAGTAGGGTTGCGTGTGGGTGTCACCCAATCCTGGCAATTTTCATTTTGGGAGAAGCATTAGCTCTATGCAAAAAAAGGTAGGGGCGGAGAGAGAGAGAGAGAGAGAGAGAGAGAGAGAGAAGAGAGGAGAGAGAGGGTTGTTACATAAACTCAGCAAATCACTGCTGAGACTGGACAGCAGCACAGCCTGCCGACCATCCAATTTTATAACACAGAAGCAAGGGGCGGAGACCAGGCCAGCCCTCCATCCACCAAAAGTGATTACCCCAGATTTTGATTGGAGTGGATGTATGGAGCTCTGGCTCTATGGTATAGTATTATCCAGCATCAGACGGGTCTGTGGTTCGAGCCCTGGCCAGGTTTACAAATTTTCAGATTTGCCGCCTTGGAAGAGGTGGAGACCTCCCCATGCTGTCGCGCAGTAATCCAAGCTCGGGCGCAGTTGCGGTTTGCGAAACTAAATAAACCCAACATAGTAGGGGTAGTGGGTGAATGTTCGTTTGGTCGTGGGTTGGTATCTCTCACCAACCCTAAGTGCGCCTACTTTGCATATTGTAGGAGTGGCACCACCATTCGAACTGAATCCTCCGTGTCGCTGGTTTGTGTCGGGAGACCCACCTCCTGGGGTGAAAGTCCTTTCACAACTAAAAAAAAAATAGTAGCCATTCTCCAGTATGCCCGGTACGTGCAACCTGGAGGGTTCCTTCAATATCACGTCCAGTTGCAGCTCGTACTCATTTTCGAGGGGAGTGGGTGATATGGACCCCTTATATTTCAGCATCACAATGCAGCTTCTGTCATCCATTTGCTTTGTGGGTGATTTTTCTTTTTGTTTCAAGCACAAAGTCTCATACACCCTCGCGGTGTCAAGTAGACTTTAACATGTAACGTAATGTAGTCAAATTCTGACCATTTTCATTTTGGGCTCAGTCTAAGCTCGATGAGAAATGGAAGATAGGGGCAGAGGCCCGGTGCATGTAGGAGAGCTTGGCTGCATAATTTTTGTTCTCCTCTGTCTGTTGCTCAGTTAGTTGGGAGTCTCTATTCCCATTCCCGCTCACTTCGAATCTGCACCGAAACATGTGCACTATAAATCCCTGTTTTTCGTGGTTCTCGCACGGGGGGTAATTGTCCGCTACAATGTGCAGACGGCTAGACGCCAAACCTGGCGTATAGAACCTTGTAACAATTATTCTTGGAGTAATTCAGATAGAGTAGGGGTAGATTAGGGCCCTTTAGACTATGTGGCCTACCCCTGGACTGTAACAACATACAACAGGGGCACCGCCAAATCCAGGTATACAGGTGCAGGCCAAACTTGATTATAGTCAAAAACAGGTATACAGCCAATGTTAGGGCACTGCAATACAATGCAGTACACATTGAAGGAAGAGCCTTCATAGCGGTTATTTTAGATTTGTGGTATTATTTCAGCAGAATTACTGTATGCTTAACAGTTGTTGGGCGCTCATGCACTCCTCCAGGTAGAAAGATTACATTATTACAATGGCCTCTTATCCTGGCAGTGGAAATATCACTGCCCCCGGGGGAACGGACTCCGAACACCTGCTGTCTCCCGATTAGCTCCTTCCTGTCCCTCTGTGCTGGCTGGTCGTGTCCACCTAATGACACTGCATAGCCTATTATCAGTCTGACAGTAGTGGTAGAGCGGTCGTTAAATATGGTGGCCCCTTGTAATCTTTCTAAAATCTTTCTAAATATGGTTACCACAGCCGGAGGTCCTCGGTTCGATTATGCACTGACATGTTCCCTCGAAATCCCTGGTTTCCGTGGTTATCGCACGGGGGGTATTGTTAAGTGCAATGTGCAGACGGTTAGACGCCACATTTGGCGTATAGAACCTTGTACAAAGAAAAAAATAGCAGCCTGAAGACTCACAGGATATTATTTAATCACATACCCGGGATATTATGTACGCCTATACGCAGTAATGTCCTTAACTTCACGTCCTGAGAGTGGCGCATTACTCGGATGTAACAATTTCAATTTCTATGTACGCCTAGGCCTACGGTGACTATAGCTAGCTCCGGCTTACGCTGTGCTGTCCTTAACATCACGTCCTGTGAGTAAATGTATTACACGGATGTGACAATTTCAATTTCAATTTACGTCTAGGCCTAGGGATCAATATCTGAGAATGCGATTTTGAATGTGTTAAAAAATGTAACCGCTCAAATATTGTGTTGCACTGCCAGCAAGTAAATGTGGCCCTGCTGGCAGCGTTTAGATTTTGACTGCCTGTCTGTCCTTCCGCCCCCCTTAGATGACACCATACACCTCCTAACTCTCTCTTCTTAACACCTGCAAATTAAATATGCTCTCTTCCTGCGGATATTTGGTTTATCCCAAGGGGGCCAGGGCGTCGATGGCCTCAAAAATAGCTTCTTGTTCGGTCACACTGAGGGTCAACGCTGACAGCTGTGCAACGTCCGCTTCGGTGCTCCTGTGTAAAGCAGACAAGACGAGTTGGTTCATTGGTTCACTAGGTGGGTGGATGGGTGGTTAGGTGGTGGGTGGGACAAAGACGGCAAGCAGCCTTCAAGACCGGAGCCATGTAACCAAGTTTAGGTTCAAGTTCAAGTTCAACCAAGTCCAAGTTCAAGTCCAAGTCCAAGTTCAAGTTCAACCAAGTCCAAGCTCAAGCTCAAGTCCAAGTTCAAGTCCAAGTTCAACCAAGTCCAAGTTCAAGTCCAAGTTCAAGTTCAACCAAGTCCAAGTTCAAGTTCAAGTTCAACCAAGTCCAAGTTCAAGTTCAACCAAGTCCAAGTTCAAGTCCAAGTTCGAGTTCAACCAAGTTCAAGTTCAAGTCCAAGTCCAAGTTCAAGTTCAAGTTCAACCAAGTCCAAGTTCAAGTTCAACCAAGTTCAAGTTCAAGTTCAAGTTCAATCAAGTCCAAGTCCAAGTTCAAGTCCAAGTCCAAGTCCAAGTTCAAGTCAAAGTTCAAGTTCAAGTCAAAGTTCAAGTTCAACCAAGTCCAAGTTCAAGTCCAATTTCAAGTCCAAGTTCAAGTTCAACCAAGTCCAAGTTAAAGAAAAAGTTTAAGTTCAACCAAGTCCAAGTTCAAGTTCAACAAAGTCCAAGTTCAAGTCCAAGTTCAAGTCCAAGTCCAAGTTCAAGTTCAAGTTCAACCAATTTGGCCTGAATTTCTAAAATGTCATCTCACCGCATCGGGTGTCGCGCACGGTGTGATACCGACGCGTATCTAACACAAATCCGATGTACATCTAACACAAATCTAATTCGGATCTATCCTAAAACTGTCTGTACGGGGGCGAATTCTGGTTTGTTAGCGCGCATTGAATGAGTCGCATTTCGACAGAGAGAGATTCGAGTTTGTATGGCTGTAATCTGTATGAATTTTGCGTGGTTTACACTCGTTTTTCGAAGCGCACACGAAACACTTGTCGTCGATTAAAGCCGCATTGAGTCTTACGCAACCGCATTCACTGTGGTCCGGTCCTCCAAATAAACAGTATGGTCTCAAGCAGGCTTCTGCTTGACAACACTATGGGGAATCTGAAGGGGGGATCGCGGGTCCCGCGGAGCGGGACAGTGGAATTGAGCTGCTGACTCACTGACTGATCCCATGTGGCGCCATCAAGCAAGCAACAACCCAGCTGCGGCTTGGCTGTTCCGTATACAAATTCAAAAAGACCCATCTTAACAACAAAAAGGAATAATACACCCTATTACATAAACTAAATGGCACTACTTTCCTACCGGATGAGGAAGAGTACCAATGACCATTTTGAAAACAAAAAACATTCAGATACCTACAAAACCGCGGGGAGGCAGATGTGATGCAGGGAATGTATTCAGTTCAGCAAACTGTGCGTCAATGATGAGATGGCATGCCCTTGCATCGGATAAATTCCATGCACACCTGAGGCAGCGACACATCGTTGCAAAGTGCTCGCAGTTGTTGAATGCGGCGTTGTAGACAAATGGGGTTTGCTCAGCATCTTTGACCAGAGCGAGGGCAAGGCTTGCCGAGAGGGTCTGATCCAGAGCAGCCCCTTCGGGGTACAAAGCCTCCGCAAAGATAGAGCCGTTGGCAACGAAGTCTTCGTAGGATCGCAAGGAGACGTTGGCCTGCTCCTTCGAAATTCCCCACACATCAACGACTGTCGGGACTTCGATATCCCCTGGTGCCACAACTTGCTGCCGACAAAGATGCCATGGTGCCTGTAACCGGATGCGTCTTTGACCATGATCTGGGCGCCAGGCTTAAGCTTGCCGAGCATAGCATAGCCGCTCTTGTACGGCGTCAGGGTAGCATATGGGTGCCCGAGGTCTGGTGGTGACCAATCTGGAAGCATTCGCTTGATGTGGCGCGATTGCCGATGTGAGGATGTCGGCAAGGGGATCTTCCCGAGCTGCCATGTTGTCTGAAATTATGTGAGATAATAATGTTGAGAATCTAACTTTGTAAACTTGAAACTGTGTTTTGAAGAAGAGAGTACACTCGTATTTCGATGCGCGAGGAACACACGTGTCGGATATTCGATTATCGATTAGGATTTCTAATAGGGAATTATATAGGGATCTTTTTTTAGACAATGTTTTTACTCTGTTTTGTTCATTTATAGTCCTGTGATTGTGTTTTTTACCCCCAACTTGCATACCGAAGATCTTCTAATTCGTCTTCCTCTTGTTCAGTCCGTACACACCACCACCCAGTGACAACACCCCAACGTTGCCAAAAAGCAACGATCTGCAAGTTCGATTATAAAGGGTGTCCCACTTTATTTGAGAATAACTGTATAGAATGACAGATTACGCTTCGGACATCACAGTGTCGGGTACGTCCGACTTGATTTGCACTGGGGTCCAAGATGTTCATCTTGATACAATTGAAAAGCAAAAAACATTGGAATTGGCCCGCCTCATGAGAGGCCTCGTGCCTGAATGGGTAGTGATTACATCGAACGATACATTCCTAACGAGCTCCAGTGCCAGTTGCACAACAAGAGAACATGGATGGATGAAGATGGATTCTGGTGGGGATTTGACAAAGTCTGTGCTAGGAAGTATAAGCAGACTAACGTCATTATTCTTGCTACGAAGCATCACGGACTTGGGACATATGAACATAAAGTACTGGTCACTCTAAATAGTTCGGTACAAGTGGTGTGGGAAGACGATTTATCGTGATCAACACAATGTTCACTTGATATGCTCTGGGATGCTCTCCCGAAAGATGCAAAACTCATATGCATCGCTGCCAATGGTCGATGACAAGGTACTCCTAAAGACCCGTGTACACCAATACTGTGAAGTGGTGTCACGATCAGGTGGAACATATCATTCTCAACCGACACGTTGGCTCCAGTGCCAGTGGAAATGAAGAGAGAAATAAGCAGATCCGGAAGATTAGAAAGCCGTGCACACTCTTCGAGTGCGTCCACCGTATCACGATGTGTCATGTCCAAGACACGCAAGCCCTCGGAGCAGAACTTGTAGATGGTATGAGGGTGGAACTTCGAGTACTTGACAGCTTCCCCGACATCAGAAGTGAAAAAAGCAACAAGAGAGTTGCATGCGCCATCAGGGTACAACCGGACACCTCTGAACAGTGTCGGGGGAACAGTCTTGTATACAAGCTTCGTTGAAGCAGTCAACAACTTATCCTTGAAGATATCTCTGCATACGGTCGACCTCAACGGAGTGCAATTATATTCGTAGCCGTCCATCACCTGTATCGCATCCGCGAGAATGGTGATTCTGATGCTCTCTGAATCATACGGGACATCGCATGTTTTGCATGGCAGCCAATGGCCCCAAATAGCAATGGGGTACTATGGGAATTCTGAAGGGGGATGGGTAAAACGGGTTACACCGCAACAATATTTTTATTTAAAATATATACACTTTCATTCATTCATTGAATGCCAAAACTACCTCAAGCGAAAAAAGAAACGAAGAGTCGATCTGATGTCGTGTGCTACACAGGTCCCCGTCCACGCGGAAAGAAGGACGACTCGTACACGTCCGAAGAGTTCGTCGCGTTTATGAAGCATGAGGCCTCTGACAAAAAAGAACGGACGCTTGATGAATGGATAGAGTGGGCAGGCGCGCTCCGCATGAAAGCATCGAAGTGCAGAAAAGTAACAAAATGCAACGATAAACTCTCGGCTGCAGGTGAAGTCATTGATAAAACTTTAAAGCCCTCACATCTTGTATCGAGAGCAAATGTCATAGTCGTTATGAACTCATGGCGAGGCTGACCAATAATTCCAAAAACCGCCATGAGCTCGTTCGATAAACACGCAAGCACCGCGCGATGCGGTGCCGTCCATTGCTCGAATGAAGGCGTGAAATATGGCAAGGCGACCAAAGCATGGGACGCAATATCGAAGCGATGCGATATTCCCAGAAAGGGATGTGCCGGTGATTGTTGATGCAGGGTCTTACGCAACCGCATTTACTCAAAAGAAAGCCGTGTGTATCAGCAGGCTTCTGCTTGACAACCCTAGTTGTTGCAGATTGTTGCTTTGGGCAACGTTGGGGGGTGCATGAGCTCACCTACGTGCGAGGATATTTAGCTTCGTAAGAGCATGGATCGATACAGAATATACAACTGCACGAAAAACATAACAGCAAGCAGCTCCAGAATGCCCTTTTCCTGAGCGGACGATACCCCGAATAGCCTTACGTAATCGTCCATGTATTCCCACGTGTTTGCCGTGTACGTCTTTTCTATCTCTACAATCTTCTTCAATCGAGCAGCATTCTGGTCGTACTCAATTGTGGCACCAGATAATAGGTGGATTGTCGTGCCGTCAAACGTGAACATAGTCTTATTCATCACGTTCGATGTACACCTGAAGTAGAATGTCTCTTTGTACAGGTCGAGTATTTCTAAACATTTCTTGGCGTCATCCTCATTATCGAATACCACCATTCCATGTAAAATAAACTTGTTGCTCCTGTCATTCCACGTACTGCCTGAAACTGTGAAACACGCATACATGCTTGTCTCCAACTTCTTGAAGTTATCCATTGTTTCTGTTTTACACAGAAGAGATAGGGTGCGCAAAAGCAATATACTAGACATAGTCTTGATTATTTATACTTGTGAAAAATAAACATGGTATCATTCTCATCAGACAGGTGTCTGCCAGGTGTAGCCAAGTCTGCGTGTGTAGCGTTGTAGACATCTTGACAGATGACACACAAAAGCACACGACCTGTATTGTCAGAGTGTAAGTAAGTGGATAAACTCAACGGAACATATAAATGAAACGTCTCTGTGTACGGCCACACGCGGTATTACTTAAAGCCTACAGTCGGCGGAACAGTATCTTGTTTGTCAGAACTGCTTTCATTTGTTCATGCACACAGATAATAAGCATGGACTTCACTAATACATCACCAGCTCAGCTAGGCATCATCATCGCTGACGGAGGGCCACACAAGAATGCTGCATTGGCTGCACTTGTCCAAACTGCTGAGCGAGCTGATGAGGCAGTGCGGGTGGCGCATGCGGCTGTTGAAGCTGCCGTAGCCCTGCTGCGAAACAACAACCGGTGTGATTTGCTTTGTTGTCTCTATAGCCATTTGAACAACCTAGACAACATCATTAGTATAACACACGACGCTTGTGATTGTGATTGCACACAGGTGGTCATCAACTCAACGGAGAAAATCGGTGCTTCAGACTGCCCTGCAAGTCCTTCAACCAAGTGGCCATGCCGCTCTGGTGCAGGAGATATTGGAAGGCAGGCATGGGGTTGATCCATTGCGTCATGGAGTTGTACATGATAATTGGATTAATAGGGAATGGTACTACTTTGCCTCCTGGTATCACCGGATGAGGAAGATGCTCAGGCCCCCTATTTTGAAAACAAAGTTAAACTTGACAACCCTAGTGAATTTCCTTCATTTCATATTTGTTTATTAATCGGTAAATAGATACTTGTTCAAGTGCAGTTTATGTTTACTGCAAATTCTAAGAAAGTGCAGCTCAGTTGAATGTAGTCCGAATATGTTAGCAAATCGGAGGGCTTTTTTCGATACTATGTGGACACGTTTGACTCATGTTATTAATTGCATGCAAGAAATCATTTTCTTTGAACAACCAATCTCCCTGGTTCTCTAGTTGTTTGCATGTAAGGTAAATCAACTTGTATTTCGTTGAAGTCTTCACATATCTCCCTGTTCAGATCGACATGTATGTAGCAGTCTTGACGCGAAACAACTCTATCTATATCAGACACGGGGTGAGTGGATGCCTGAATAAACCAAGCGACAAGCGTTCATCTTAGTTTTTCTTTTTAGAATTATCATCGCCTTATGCTTTTGACCTGATTTACTTAAACCCATTAAGCAAAATAGTAGTGAATATTTTGCAACATTTATTTACTTGGCGAGTGTAAGATTAAATTTACAAATTTCCGGGTGTTCCTATCATACCGGATAGGATCAAACCCTGTCAACGACCAGATCAAACTGTATATCACAGTTTAGTGAACGTGTTAGCCAATTCAGTCCATGACTTGCAATCGGCAGGGTGTCGCATGTCTCGTCCAATGAAATTAATTGTGAGTTGGTTAGCTGCGTTCTGGTCACACCACTTCCAGAATTGTACCGCCGCAGTGAGACATGCAGAGGATCCATGTTTGGCACAATACGACTCACCGAACTTCAGCCCACCATTGATGTAAAATTACAAACACTTTGTTTGGGGAGGTTTGCTGCTTCGTCCAATGCTCTAGCGCTACGTACGAGTCAACAACTTTTGTCTCGACATGGTGCACTTGAGACAGCCTAAGCCACTCGTCCACCGAATGGGGCTCGATATGGCTATCCATGAAAATCGCTGTATTGATGTTATAACCGGTTTGAATGAGGGCTATTAACACATTCCACTCATGATATCCGCTGCCACACTCTGGAAATACAATGATTGATACCTTACTTGTGCATTTGTTTACATAATGGAGCACATTATTGACGATGTGGTTACTGTCATTGGGGGTACATGCACTATTTTGATAGAACAGGTAAAGGATGATTTGCATCACCCATTCTATGTTTGCATTATTATGATGATGTTAAGATCCTTTCTTATTCTTTTGGTGATAAAATCATGCACCACATTTCCTTAAGCACACTTTAGCATGAAATACAAGGTGTCCCACTACTCCCCTGCTCGCCCACGTATACACGCAGTGCGGACGATTATGCATGTAATGGGCGTTCCTTCCTCCGGGCGGATTTTTTAAAAATGTCTACTCAGAATTTAGAGCCTCCAGAACGACTCATACAAATTCAAAAAGACAAAAAGACAAAAGACAAAAAAAAACTGGAGTGTCACAGGGACAATGAGTGGGACAAGGAGAAGAGTGGGCGGATGCAACTGGTTATAATAGCTCTCAATCAATAGATCTCCATCTCCATCCCCCACCTCATCAACCTCCAGCCCACCCGCCGCCATGCTAAGTGGGCATACACCACAGTTACAGGCTCCGAATGTAGTCGAGTGATCGACTGTCAAAACTGCATTTGCAGGGCAATCCCTGCAATTCACCAGCAAAGGGAGAGGCATACCAAACATCTCCATAATTAGGACACGAAAATCTGGAGATGACGAGTGCTTCAAATCTCGCAGGCGAACCCCTTCTCTGTCGACATCCTCGCCACCATCCTCGTCGATGATGCAAAAGTTGCCATGCTTTATGTACGGCAAACTTCCTACATACTCGAATCCATACACATTGCAGTTCGGAGCCGAATCTTGATAGACCCTTTCTTCTTCATAGCCATCTTCAGTGCCTGCGAACATGGGTGGATGTTTGGTCAGCTTCATGCTTTCGCAGCCAGCACAATCTTCGCAATCAATTACTGGATAATGCTTTCGCAGTGGAGCCATAGAGCTAGCAAGCCAGCGCAAATCCAAACGCGAACTTCGCAAAATACTAGCAGCAATGAAAGTAACCATGACTGGATAATGCTTTCGCAGGTGGAGCCATAGAGCTAGCAAGCCAGCGCAATCCAAACGCGAACTTCGCAAATACTAGCAGCAATGAAAGTAACCATGACTGGATAATGCTTTCGCAGTGGAGCCATAGAGCTAGCAAGCCTCGCAAATACTAGCAGCAATGAAAGTAACCATGACTGGATAATGCTTTCGCAGGTGGAGCCATAGAGCTAGCAAGCCAGCGCAATCCAAACGCGAACTTCGCAAATAACTAGCAGCAATGAAAGTAACCATGACTGGATAATGCTTTCGCAGATGGAGCCATAGAGCTAGCAAGCCTCGCAAATACTAGCAGCAATGAAATAACCATGACTAGATCTCGATGACTGCTACTATTGAACTCACCCTCGAATTAGCTTTCGGAGTTCGCTGGATGCTCCCTAACACACTGAGTTCACCCTCGGAATTTAGCTTTCGGATTTCGCTGGATACTCCGAACACACTGAGTTCGTGAGCGAAGAATTGGAGTACTTCGGTACTTGGTTAAGATTGACATGGCTAGTGTGGCTTGGCCTGGGTGCGTCAAGTAGGGTTCGTATTTTTTCGAGGCGCATGGGGACATGTGTCGGATATTACTTGTTTACACACGTGGTTCGAGGCGCATGGGGACACGTGTCGTCTCAAGCAGACTTCTGCTTGACAACTATGTCGGGAGTATTGAAGATTAATCGGGGGAACCACGGAGTGGGGCAGGGGAATTCAGTTGCGGACTCGTGTGAAGCTTCGAGGCGCGCGAAAACACCTTGGATTACGCATTGAGGGATAGGGATGCTGATAGAGAGTTGGGACGCGCGTCATCATGCGGCTTTAGTCGACGACAAGGGTTTCGTGTGCGCTCAAAAAACGAGTGTAAGAAACGCAAAATCCGTACAGATTACAGCCGTACAATGGCTACACTCAATACTTTTAAGGGGCCTTGCCACGCCTAAGTACAGTCCATCGAAGCTCGAAGACAACTCTTGCAAGCCCCAAAGTGCTTCTTCAGATCAGCAAAAGCAGGCTAGCGTGTCGGAATCAAGTCGGAATCAAAGCCGCCTTATGATCGAATTCCGTGGTGAGCGCAAGCAAATGCCGCGTCTACGAGGTTGGTTGAGGCCGGGGAGCCGATAGGCTTTGGGTGTGCAACATCTTTAGTATCGAGCCAAGACTTCGCTCAAGTACGTGGACCATGTTACATTCGATGACGATGTGTGGGAGTGTTGCAACGCAGTATGGTTGCATTGCCTACATTTACCAAACGGATCAATTTATACAGCGTCGGTCTTTGAGATGCTGAAGGAGGCAGTCAACATTTTGTCACACACACCCGGTGCTGCAAGGTACACACTCATCGACTCGCATGATGATGCGCACCGTTTGGGAGGAGCGCACCTAATTCTCACAAGGGGGTGGTCATTCGTTTTCTACGCCATGACCGGGAGCAGGTTTAGGGGGCAAGGTCTACTGGCCGTAGCAAGGCCAAAGTAAGTAGTCCTCGGTGCCCGTCTTAAGCCTGTTTTGAGACAACAAGTGGAAAGCTATACTTTATAAACAAATCAATCAATCGCGGGGACCCACGGAGTGGGGCAGGGGAAATTCAGCTGCGGACTCGCGGAAACACGTGTCATAGGATCTGACTTGTCCATCGGAGGACACACGCAAACGGCGGAACACTGTCGAATGTATCGGAGGACACAAGAGGCCGAACCCCGTTCGTCCATTTCATTCTCACACACATATGCCACGGCGGCTTGCGCATGCCCCCCCATTCGTCCATCTGTTTCCACACAACACCACGGAGGCTGCCGGCGGCGGTTTTCTAAAAACGAGTGTAACGGAGGGAGGAAAACATTCCCATTCATCCGTTTTTTATGGAAAAAATATTGAAAATCCAACAGCAGCAGCATCGATAATCGAGTGAAGATGATAGCTTGCAGTCTCACTGAACGCTTTTCGCGCGGCGCACTCGAACATGTCAAGGAGCACTGGAAGTCGTGGGACTTCCGAAAGGATAAGGACAAGTCGAAATCTCTAGACACCATCAAACGATACTTTGCTGCAGCTGACGGAGACTCGTCCACGTGGAATACGCAAAGAATAAAACACGGAAGGGGGAGGCTGTTTGCGAAACGCGGGCTTTCTATGCAGTGTGTCATGCGGGAGGTCAGGAACGCGGTGGCGCACCGTTTTATGTCGACCTCGATTTTTGTCCAAAACTGTCACCCACGCTATTCTCGCAACGCTGCAGGGAAACGGGGAGGGGTGGCATGTCCGCTCCTCGATCATACTGTGGAACCGGACGGAGGTCCTAGGCGACATCCGATGCGGACGCGGCCGCAGGGGAAGACGGTGTCCTATCCGTCATGAATGGAAGCAAGACTGGGCCGTATACACGCATCAGTGATTCAGTTCATGGCTGCGCGACTTTCAGAATGAGATGAATCATGGCCAGGGATGAGATCATGGCTCCGGGAGGCGCGGACGGCGTTTTACATAGATATGCGCGCAAGGACAGGAACATCATATGCATCGGCCGTGAACCTCATGCTATGCGATTTGGAGAACGAGTGCCTCATGGTGATGCTAGAATACCTCGACAAAAAATCGTTCAAAAGTTGGTGTGCTGGTATTTGACGGAGCAATGGTCGAGAAGAAAAAGGAGTTTGCAGAACTCAAGGATGGAGGGGTC
The DNA here is from genome assembly GCA_022414725.1 of Microglena sp. YARC. Classification (NCBI taxonomy): domain Eukaryota; kingdom Viridiplantae; phylum Chlorophyta; class Chlorophyceae; order Chlamydomonadales; family Chlamydomonadaceae; genus Microglena; species Microglena sp. YARC. The sequence continues at coordinate 26,857 of JAJSRW010001327.1, forward strand.
ACGCAGGAGATGCTCGATGAGGCGTCAGATATCGTGTGGTGACAGGACGGGATACAGGCTTTCAAATCCAAGATTAAGGACATGACGATCGATATGCTGGACGTACCGGCATCTGCGTACATGGGCCACCGCTACATGCACCTAGGTACGCAGGAGGAGACGACGTTGTGCAAAGATACTGCTCAAGGATTTGGGAGGTGAAGCTGGTCAAGTCCAAAGGGGTCGTCTTTGTAAAACATGGAGACGTTTGGACCAATGACAAGGATGTCGTCGAATCCTTCATGTTCACGGCGTGTCAAAGGGCGAACATTAAGTTTGTCGACGATCTGGAAACTTCAAGGAAGTACAGCTGCCTGTACACAAAGGCTATCAACATTGTGAATGACGGCCAAGCAGTCTACATCCCGGTCGACGACAACTTTGTAAAGAAGATATGGGAGTCAAACCTGGGTTCCTATGCTTCGAAATGGCGTTTCAGGTTCCGGGACAAGTCATTGCCCCTTCTCGAGAGGCCGGGAGTCATGCCCGTCATTGTCATCGACAGACTTTCAAGCGAGAGGCCGACTGACGAATTATTGGAACACGTCAAGGGTAGAAGTGCTCGACGACTCTGGGGGAAGAGGGGGAGGGGTCAAGACCTACTTTCAGATGATTGCCCGGCGATGGCAGGGAGCACGGGGCAAGAATGGGGGATGACTGATCAGGGAGCGCAACTCAGGAAAGGCCTGTGCAGGCGCTGAATGAGAGGGCCTGGGGTCAGTATGCTCAACAACGATCGATTCAGCGCCTCAATGCTCAACAACTTTACGAACGACGTCAATCGCAGGGTTGGATGATCGATGTGTCCGATTCACAAGGCAGACGTATCACAATGAAATTAAGGAGAGTCCAGGGAACGAAGCACATCAAGCTGGACGGTGGGGGTGCATCATGCATTTCATCTGGAGGCGACGTCCCTGAGGCACGCCAGTTGTACGAGAAGAGAGGGCGCTCAAGAGCGCTTCACTATTGATTCATGAACTGAATGCCTCCCAGAGATTCAGCAGTGGATGCTCTGACCACTGGTGGTTTGTTATAGAGTTCCCGCACAAGTTCGAAGTCAATCCTAACGGACGTAGCATGACGCAAGTGGATTGAAGTTCTTCAGGCTGCAGACCCCTCGCTCAAGGACGGATCTGCGCCCGGAGGACGGAAGGGATGCGTTCATAATGGTTGTATAGATGCCTCGATAAGAGCAGCCACTCAAGATATCTGATGTCGTTCAGTCGGCGACTACAGAGAAGCTCAGGATTGGATGAGGGGCGACGAGCTCTCGCTGATCAATGCGCACTTAAAGATAACAAAAGGCCTTGCAGACGAGTGACGGTGCTGATGTCAACGGAGTTTTGCAAAGGATAAAAATGATTGAAAAACGCGCGGATTGAAGGGAAGGTTGGAGAAAAATGGGGGCAGGTAGCGATCGATATGCGTCAGGAGGGGGGGATCAAGTTCGTGTACTCAGGAAGATGTCTTAACGCTACTTGGTGATGATATTGATGACATGCGAGTAGATTTACAGAGATGAAGATTGACAATTGTGACAATGTGCAAATGGTGACAGGTTTATAGACATAACTATATCTGATAGACCTTAAAAATAAGTCTGCCATCAAGTCAATTTATAGTTTGGTAAAATAACTGTCGATCTGTCACAGTCTGTCATATTTGTAGTTCAGATGGTGAGGAATAGTGGTTGTTGTTGCGCATTTGTAGTGGTGAGCGACGACCGCCGCATCCTCCATCATCATTGTACTCGTTTGTTAGGTTCGTTGAGTTATTCTCACACAGGTATCTTCTGTATAGACTGTATTGGTGACTTTTGCATATCGTGCATCGGCTCACAATGATTTCAACGGCCACTAATGCAGGAAGTGCTTGTGTGTGCAGAAGTATCTCCCCTCAGCCAAATACCGAAATAACAAATTCAGGAAATACCTCTCTGTCGTAGTGATAAGGCGGGGCTGATGTCTCAATTCTGCTAGACAACTAGATTGTGGGAAACGGGGGAATCAGGTGTGTGTGCTCAGGAAGAATCGTCCTAATCGATGATGATGAAAATTTGTGACATGGTAAATGGTGAGGGTTATGAACATACACTATTATCTGAATAGACCTCCTAACAAATATAAGTATGCCATAATGTCAATTTAAAGTTGGTAAAAAATATCTGTCGCATCTGTCATCATTGTACATTTGTAGTTCAGGCTTGGTGAAGGAATCAGTGGGTTGTTGGTGCCGGATTTGTAAGTGTGTGGCGACGAACCGACGATCATCTATCATCATTGTACTGCGTTTGTTAGTCTCGTTGAGTGTCATTCACACAGTAATTCTGTATCGACTGTATGGTGAATTTGCAATACTCGTGCAACGGCTCACTATATGACATTACGGCAACTTAAAGCAGAGATGCTTGTGTGTGCAAGCTATCTCCTCCCAAATAATAGAATAACAAATTCAGGAAACTCCATATCTGATCGTAGTGATAGCGAAGGCTGATGTCTCAGACTTCTGGCTAGACACTAGATTGTGGGAAAGGGGAATAGTTGGTGGTGCTAGGAGATCCGTCTTTTATCGGTGATGATGAAAATTGGAAATGTGAAAGTGAAGTTTAGACATAACTATTATTGATAGACTTCCTTAACAATTATAGTATGCATATGCAATTTAATGTTTGGTAAAAATAACTGTCGCACCTCTGTCACATCTGTCAATTTGTAAGTTCAGATTGGTGAGGAATCTGTTGTTGGTTGCGGCATTTGTAGTTGTGAGCGACG
>JAJSRW010001328.1:0-23864 GCA_022414725.1 Microglena sp. YARC
CCTCCTGATACTGGTATTGTTACAATGACAGTGTCATAGGCAGGCCCACTGTTGACCCTAAACCCTACCCCCCCCTCCTGATACTAGTATTGGTAACCATGACAGTGTCATTAGGCAGGCACTGTTGCCCTAAAACCCTAACCCCCCCCTCCTGGATACTGGTATTGTAACCATGACAGTGTCAAAGGCAGGCCACTGTTTGGCCCTTAAACCCTACCCCCTCCTGATACTGGTATTGTACATGACAGTGTTCATGAGGCCAAGGCCACTGTTGACCCCTAACCCTACCCCCCCCCTCCTGATATGGTATTGGTACATGACGAGTTGTCATAGGCAGGCCAACTGTTGACCTAAACCCTACCCCCCCCTCCCTGATACTGGTATTGGTTTACATGACAGTGTCATAGGCAGGCCACTGTTGACCCTAAACCCTACCCCCCCCTTCCTGATACTGGTATTGTAATGGACAGGTGTCATAGGCAGGCCAGTGTTGACCTAAACCCTACCCCCCCCTCTCTGATACTGGTATTGGTACCATGACAGTGTCATAGGCAGGCCACTGTTGACCCTAAACCCTACCCCCCCCTCCTGATACTGGTATTGGTACATGACCAGTGTCATAGGGCAGGCCACTGTTGAACCCTAAAACCCTACCCCCCCCTTCCTGATACTCGGTATTGGTACATGACAGTGTCATAGGCAGGCCACTTTGACCCTAAAACCCTACCCCCCCTCCTGATACTGGTATGGTACATGTCAGTGTCATAGCAGGCCCACTGTTGACCCTAAACCCTTACCCCCCCTCCTTGATACTGGTATTGGTACATGACAGTGTTCATAGGCAGGCCACTGTGACCCTAAACCCTACCCCCCCTCTGATACCTGGTATTGGTACAAAATGACAGGTCATATGGCAATGCCACTGATTGACCCTAAACCCTACCCCCCCCTCCTGATACTGGTATTGTACATGAACCCAGTGTCAAAAGGCCAGGCCACTGTTGGCCCTAAAAACCCTACCCCCCCCTCCGTCTGATACTGTTATTGGCATGACAGTGTCATAGGCAGCCCACTGTATACCCTAAAACCCTACCCCCCCTCCTGATACTTGGTATTGGTAATGACAGTGTCATAGCAGGCCACTGTTAACCCTAACCTACCCCCCCCCTCCTGATACATGTATTGGTACATGACAGGTGCATAGGCAGGCCACTGTTGACCCTAAACCCTACCCCCCCCTCCTGATACTTGATTACATGACAAGTGTCATAGGCAGGCCCTGTTGACCCTAAACCCTACCCCCCCCTCCTGATTACTGGTATTGGTACATGACCAGCTGTCATAGGCAGGCCACTGTTGACCCAACCCTACCCCCCCCTCCTTATACTCTGGTATTGGTACCATGACAGGCATAGGCAGGCCACTGTTGACCCTAAACCCTACCCCCCCTTCCTGATACTTGTATTGGTACGATGACAGCTGTCATAGGCAGGCCACTGTTGACCCTAAACCTACCCGCCCCTCCCTGATACTCGGTATTGGTACATGACAGTGTTCATTAGGCAGACCCACTGTCGACCTAAACCCTATCCCCCCCCTCCTGATACTGGATTGGATTACATGACCAGTGTCATTTAGGCAGGCCACTGTTGACCCTAAAACCCTACCCCCCCCTCCTGAATACTGGTATTGGTACATGACAGTGTCATAGGCAGGCCACTGTGACCCTAAACCCTACCCCCCCTCCTGAACTGGTATTGGTACATGACAGTGACAATAGGCAGGCCACTGTTGACCCTAAACCCTACCCCCCCCTCGATACTGGTATTGGTACATGAACAGTGTCATAGGCAGGCCATGTTGACCCTAAACCCTACCCCCCCCTCCTGATACTGATTGGTACATGACAGTGTCAATAGGCAGGCCACTGTTGAACCCTAAACCCTACCCCCCCCTCCTGATACTGGTATTGGTAACATTGACAGTGATCATAGGCAGGCCATGTGACCCTAAACCCTACCCCCCCCTCCCTGATACTGGTATTGGTTACATGGGAACAGTGTTCATAGCAGGCCACTGTTGACCCAAACCACCTTAACCCCCCCTCTGATACTAGTATTGGTACATGAACAGTGTCATAGGCAGGCACTGTTGACCCTAAACCCTAACCCCCCTCCTGATACTGGTATTGGTACATGACAGTGTCAAAGGCAGGCCACTGTTGGCCCTAAACCCTACCCCCCTCCTGATACTGGTTCGGTAACACTGACAAGTGTCATAGCAGGCCACTGTTGACCCTTAAACCCTACCCCCCCCCTTCCTTGATACTGGTATGGTACCATGGGACAGTGTCATAGGCAGGCCACTGTTGACCCTAAACCCTACCCCCCCTCCTGATACTGGTTATTGGTACATGACAGTGTCATAGGCAGGCCACTGTTACCCTAAACCCTACCCCCCCTCCTGATACTGGTATTGGTACATGACAGTGTCATAGGCAGGCCACTGTTGACCCATTAAACCCTACCCCCCCCTCCTATTACTGGTATGTACATGACAGTGACATAGGCAGGCCACTGTTGACCCTAAACCCTACCCCCCCCTCCTGATACTGATTTGGTACATTGACAGTGTCATAGGCAGGCCACTGTTTGACCTAAACCCTACCCCCCCCTCCTGATTACTGGTATTGGTACCATGACAGTTCATAGCAGGCCCACTGTTGACCCCTAAATACCCTACCCCCCCTCTTATGATACTGGATTGGTACACATGACAGGTGTCATAGGCAGCCACTTTGACCCTAAAACCCTACCCCCCCCTCCTGATACTGATATTGGTTACATGACAGTGTCATAGGCAGGCCACTGTTGGACCCTTAAACCCTACCCCCCCACTCCTAGATACTAGTATTGGTACATGACAGTGTCATAGGACAGGCCACTTGACCCTAAAACCCTACCCCCCCCTTCCTTGATACTGGTATTGACATGACAGTGTTCAAAGGCAGGCCACTGTTGGCCCTAAAAACCTACCCCCCTCCTATACTGTTATTGGTACATGACAGTTCATAGGCAGGCCACTGTTACCCTAAAACCCTACCCCTCCTGATACTGTCGGTATTGGTACATGACAGTGTCATAGGCAGGCACTGTTGACCCTAAACCCTACCCCCCCCCTCCTGATACTGGTATTGGTACATGACAGGTTCATAGCAAGGCCACTGTTGACCCTAAACCCTACCCCCCCTCCTGATACTGGTATTGGTACCATGACCCAAGAGTGTCATAGGCAGCCACTGTTGACCCTAAACCTACCCCCCCCTCCTGATTACCTGGTATTGGTTACCATGACCATGTCATAGGCAGCCACTGTTGACCCTAACCCTACCCCCCTCCTGTACTGTTATTGGTACATGGACCCAGTTGCATAGGCAGGCCACTGTTGACCCAAACCACCTACCCCCCTCCTGATACTGGTATTGGTTTACATGACAGTGTCATAGGCAGGCCACTGTTGACCCTAAACCCTACCCCCCCCTCCTGGATACTGTATTGGACTGACAGTTATAGGCAGGCCACCTGTTGACCCTAAACCCTACCCCTCCCCCTCCTGATACTGGTATTGGTACATGACAGTTTTTCATAGCAGCCAACTGTGACCCTAAACCCTACCCCCCCCCTCCTTATACTGGTATTGTACATGACAGGTCAAGGCAGCCACTGTTTGACCCTAAAACCCTACCCCCCCCTCCTATACTGGATTGGTAAACATGACAGTGCATAGGCAGCCACTGTTGACCCTAAAAACCTTACCCCCCCTCCTGATACTGGATTGGTAAACCACATGACAGTGTCAAAGGCAGGCCATGTTGGCCTAACCTACCCCCCCTCTGATATGTATTGTACATGCAGTGTCATTAGGCAGGCCACTGTTTTGACCTACCCTAACCCCTCCTGATACTGGGTTATTGGTACATGACAGTGTCATAGGCAGGCCACTGTGACCCTAACCTACCCCCTGATACTGTATTGGTACATGACAGTGTCATTAGCAGGCCACTGTGACCCTAAACCCCCTACCCCCTATCCTGATACTGGTATTTGTAACATGAACAGGTGTCATAGGCAGGCCACTGTTGACCCTAACCCTACCCCCCCTTCCTCGATACTTGGTATTGGTACATGACAGTTCATAGAGGCCACTGTTGACCACTAAACCCTACTCCTCCCCTCCTGATACTGGTATTGGTTACATGACAGGTCATTAGGGCAGGCCACTGTTACCCTAAAACCCTACCCCCCCCCTCCTGAATACTGGTATTGGTACATGACAGTGTCATAGGCAGGCCACTGTTGACCCTAAAAACCCTACCCCCCCTCCTGATACTGGTATTGGTACATGACTAGTGTCATTAGGCAGGGCCACTGTTTGACCCTAAACCCCTACCCCCCCCTCCCTGATCTTGGTATTGGTACATGGACAGTGTTCATAGGGCAGCCCACTGTGACCCTAAACCCTACCCCCCCTTTCCTGATACTGGTATTGGTTACATGACCAGTGTCATAGGCCAGGCCACTGTTGACCTAAACCCTTACCCCCCCCATCCTGATACTGGTATTGGTACATGACAGTGTCATAGGCAGCCACTGTTGAACCCTAAACCCTACCCCCCCCTCCTGATACTGGTATTTGCGTACATGACAGCTGTCATAGGAGCCACTGTCTGACCCTAAACCCTACCCCCCTCCTGATACTGGTTATTGGTACATGACATGTCATATGCAGGCCACTGTTGAACCCTAAACCCCTACCCCCTCCTGATAACTGGTATATGGTACATACCAGTGTCATAGGGCAGGCCACTTTGGCCCTAAACCCTACCCCCCCTCCTGATACTGGCTATGCCGTACATGACAGTGTCATAGGCAGGACCACTTTCGACCCTAAACCTACCCCCCCCCTCCTGATACTGGTATTGTACATGACAGTGTCATAGGACAGGCCACGTTGACCCAAACCCTACCCCCCCTTCCTGATACTGGTATTGGTACATGACCAGTGTCATAGGCAGGCCACTGTTGACCTAAACCCTCCCCCCTCCTGATACTGGTATTTGGTACAATGACAGTGACATAGGCAGGCCACTGTTGACCCTAAACCCTACCCCCCCCCTCCTGATACGGTATTGGTACATGACAGTGTTCATAGGCAGGCCACTGTTGGACCCTAAACCCTACCCCCCTCTGATACGGTTATTGGTAACATGACAGTGTCATAGGCAGGCCACTGTTGACCCTAAACCTACCCCCCCTCCTGATACTGGTTGGTACATGACAGTGTCATAGCAGGCCCCACTGTTGAACCCTAAACCCCTACCCCCCCTCCTGATACTGTATTGGTACATGACAGTGTCATCGCAGACCACTTTTTGGCCCTAAAACCCCCACCTCACTAGATCCTGGCTATTGAGTACCATCGCCAGGCACTGTTGACCCTAAACCCCCCCCTCCTCTTGATACTCGTATTGGTACATGATGACAGTGTCATAGGCAGGCCACTGTTGACCTAAACCCTACCCCCCCCCTCCCTCCTTGGATACTGGTTATTTGGACGTATGACAGTGTCATAGGGCAGGCCACGTTGGCCCTAAACCCTACCCCCCCCTCCTATTACTGATTGGTACATGACAGTGTCATAGCAGCCACTGTTGACCCTAACCCTACCCCCCCTCCTGATACTGTATTGGTACATGACAGTGTCATAGGCAGGCCACGTTGCCCCTAAAACCCTACCCCCCCCTCCTGATACTGGTTATGGTACATGGACAAGTGTCATTAGGCAGCCAACTGTTGGCCCTACCCCTACCCCCCCTCCTATAACTGTATTGCGTACCATGACAGTGTCATAGGCAGGCCACTTGTTGACCTAAACCCTACCCCCCCCTAATACTGTTATGCGTACATGACCCAGTATACAGGCCACTTTTGACCCAAAAAACCCTACCCCCCCCCTCCTGATACTGTTATTGGTACATGACAGTGTCATAGGCAGGCCACTGTTTGACCCTAAACCCTACCCCCCCTCCTGATACTGTATTGGGTACATGACCAGTGTCTAGGCAGGCCACTGGTTGACTAAACCCTACCCCCCCTCCTGATACTGGTTATTGGTGACATGACAGTGGACATAGGCAGGCCCACTGTTGACCCTAAAACCCTACCCCCCCCTCCTGATATGGTATTGGTACATGACAGTGTCATAGGGCAGGCCACTGTTGGACCCTAAAACCCTACCCCCCCTCCTGATACTGTATTGAGTACATGACAGTGTCATAGCAGGCCACTGTTGACCCTAAACCCTACCCCCCCTCCTGAGTACTGGTATTGGCTACATGACAGTGTCATAGGCAGGCCACTGTTGGCCCTACCCCACCCCCCCTCCTGTTACCAAACCCTTATTGGTACCATTGAAGTTGTCCCCCCTCCTATACTGGTATTGGTACTTTTGCCCTATGGAACAGTTCATAGGCAGGCCACTGTTGAACCCTAAAACCCCTCCCCCACTGATACTGCTGATACATACAGTTGTCATGAGGCAGGCCACTTCTGGCCCTAAAAACCCTACCCCCCCCTCCCTGATACTGTTAATTGGTACATGACGGCAGGCCACTGTTGGCCTAACCCTAAACCCCCCCTCCTGATCTGTTATTGGTACATGACAGTTACAGGCCACTGTTTGGCCCTAAACCCTACCCCCCCCATCCCTGATACTGTTATTGGTACTGATACTGGTAAACCCTACCCCCCCCGCCTGATACTGTATTGTACATGACGGAGACAGGTAGGGCAGCCGGAGCGTTTTGGCCCTAACCCTACCCCCCCCTCCTGATGACATGTGTCATAGGCAGGCCACTTTGCCGTTGGACCCTAAAACCCTACCCCCCCCTCCTAGATACTGGTATTGGTACATGACAGTGTCATAGGCAGGCCACTGTTGGCCCTAAACCCTACCCCCCCCCTCCTGATACTGTTATTGGTACATGACAGTGTCATAGGCAGGCCTGTTGACCCTACTTGTTGCGCCCTAACCCTAACCTCGATACTGGTATTGGTTACCATGACCTTCATAGACCCACTGTTTGACCCTAAACCTACCCCCCTCCTGTACTGGTTTGGTACATGACAGTGTCATAGGCAGGCCACTGTTGACCCTAAACCCTACGCGCGTGAGCGGCGCCCCGCACGCGTCTGGATACTGGTATTGGTACATGACAGTGTCCATAGGCAGGCCACTTGTTCGTGCCAAAGCCCTACCCCCCCCTCCTGAACTGTTAATTGGTAGCGAGTAGGCAGGGACTAGGCAGCCACTTTTGGCCCTACCCCCCCCCCTCCTGATACTGGTATTGGTACATGACAGTGTCATAGGCAGGCCACTGTTGGCCCTAAACCCTACCCCCCCCTCCTGATACTGTTATTGGTACATGACAGTGTCATAGGCAGGCCACTGTTGACCCTAAACCCTACCCCCCCCTCCTGATACTGGTATTGGTACATGACAGTGTCATAGGCAGGCCACTGTTGACCCTAAACCCTACCCCCCCTTCCTTGATACTGGTATTGGTACATGTGACAGTGTCATAGGCAGGCCACTGTTGAGCCTCTGAAGTGACCCTACCCCCCCTCCTGATACTGGTATTGGTACATGACAGTGTCGATAGGCAGGCCGGTGTTGACTAAACCCTACCGCGCGCGCGCCGTGCGCTGTGACTGGATTGGTACAGACAGTGTCATAGCAGGCCACTGTTGGCCCTAAACCCTACCCCCCCCTCCTGATACTGTATTGTTACATGACAATGCATAGGCAGGCCACTGTTGACCCTAAAACCCTACCCCCCCCTCCTGATACTGGTATGCGTAAAGTCATGTCAGATAGCACCAGGCCACTACCCCCCTTCCTGTTGATTGGTACATTGACAGTGTCAAGGGCAGGCCATTTGACCCTAACCCTACCCCCCCCCTCCTGATACTGCCGCTATTGGTACATGACAGTGTCATAGGCAGGCCACTGTTGACCCTAAACCCTACCCCCCCTCCTGATACTGGTATTGGTACATGACATGATAGGCAGGCCTCTGTTGGCCCCAAACCCTACCCCCCCTCCTGATACTGTTTGTTATTGGTACATGACAGTGACATAGGCAGGCCACTTTTGGCCCTAAACCCTACCCCCCCCTCCTGATATAGTATTGCCTAATGACAGTGTCATACAGGCCCTGTTGCCCTAAACCCTACCCCCCCTCCTGATTACTGTTATTGGTACTACAGGTCATAGCGATGCGCGATTTGGCGCGGTAGAACCCTACCCCCCCTCCTGACTGCTATGTTGCGTCATAGTGTCAGGCAGGCCACTGTCTTGGCCCTAAACCCTACCCCCCCTCCTGATACTGGTATTGGTACATGACAGTGTCATAGGCAGGCCACTGTTGACCCTAAACCCTAAAACCCCCCTCTCCTGATACTGTTATGTACATGACAGTGACATAGGCAGGCCACTTTTGACCCTAAACCCTACCCCCCCCTCCTGATACTGTTATTGGTACATGACAGTGACATAGGCAGGCCACTGTTGGCCCTAAACCCTACCCCCCCCTCCTGATACTGTTATTGGTACATGACAGTGTCATAGGCAGGCCACTGTTGGCCCTAAACCCTACCCCCCCTCCTGATATGTTATTGGGTACTGACAGTGACATAAGGCAGACCACTGGCCCTACCCTACCCCCCTCCTGATACTGTTAGTACATGACAAGTCATCGGGCCAGGCAACTTTTGGCCCTAAACCCTACCCCCCCCCTCCTATACTTTATTGTACACTGACAAGGGGTCAGTAGGCAGCCATGTTGGCCCTAAACCCTACCCCCCCCTCCTGATACTGTTATTGGTACATGACAGTGTCATAGGCAGGCCACTGTTGGCCCTAAACCCTACCCCCCCTCCTGATACTGGTATTGTACATGACAGTGTCATAGGCAGGCCACTGTTGGACCCTAAACCCTACCCCCCCCCTCCTGATTGTATTGGTACATGACAGTGTCATTAGGCAGCCACTGTTGACCCTAAACCCTACCCCCCCTCCTGATACTGGTATTGGTTTACATGACAGTGTCTAGGAGGCCACTGTTGGCCCTAAACCCTACCCCCCCCTCCTGATACTGTTATTGGTACATGACCAGTGTTCACATAGGCAGGCCACTTTGACCCTAAACCCTACCCCCCCCTCCTGATACTGTATTGGTACATGACAGTGTCATAGGGCAGGCCACTGTTGACCCTAAAACCCTACCCCCCCCTTCCTGATACTGTATTGGTACATGACAGTGTCATAGGCAGGCCACTTTTGGCCCTAAACCCTAGCCCCCCCTCCTGATACTGTTATTGGTACATGACAGTGACATAGGCAGGCCACTTTTGGCCCTAAACCCTACCCCCCCCTCCTGATACTGTTATTGGTACATGACAGTGTCATAGGCAGGCCACTGTTGGCCCTAAACCCTACCCCCCCTCCCTATACTGGTATGGTACCATGACCAGTGTCATAGGCAGGGCCACTGTTGACCCTCAAACCCTACCCCCCCCTCCTGATACTGTATGTATGACAGGTCATAGGCAGGCCACTTGTGTCCCTTACACCCCCCCTGCTGACTTGTAGTGTCATGACATAGCAGGCCACTTTTGGCCCTAAACTCCTATCCCCCCCCTTCCTGATCTGTTATTGGTACATGACGGACATAGGCAGGCCAACTGTTGGCCTAAAACCCCCCCCGCCCTCCTGATACTGGTTATTGTACATGACAGTTCATAGGCAGGCCACTTTTGGCCCTACCCTACCCCCCCGTGTCCTTATACTGTTATTGGCAGACAGTGTTCATAGGCACCACTTTTGGCGCCTAAACCCACCCCCCCCTCCTGACTTTATTGGGACATGACTAAACAGGCCATCTTTTGACCCTAATACCCCCCCCCGCCTCCTGATACTGTATTGGTACATGACAGTGTCATTAGGCAGGCCACTGTTGACCCTAAAACCCTACCCCCCCCTCCTGATACTGGTATTGGTACACGTGTCAAGGAGGCACTGTTACCAACTACCCCCCCTCTGATACTGTATTGTACATAGTTCAAGCAGGCCACTTGTTGACCCTAAACCCTACCCCCCCCTTCCTTGCATACTGGGTATTGGTACACGACGAGTGTCATAGCAGGCCAACTGTGACCCTAAACCCTACCCCTCCTCCTCCTGTACTGTCATAGGCAGGCCACTGTTGGACCCTAAACCCTACCCCCCCCTCCTGATACTGGTATGGTACATGACAGTGTCATAGGCAGGCCACTGTTGACCCTAAACCCTACCCCCCCCTCCTGATACTGGTATTGGTACATGACAGTGTCATTAGGCAGGCCACTGTTGACCCTAAACCCTACCCCCCCCTCCCATGACCCCTGCGCCCTAATACTCCCTGGTAATTGGTACATGAACAGTGTCATAGGGCCACTGTTGACCCAAACCCTACTCCCCCCTCCTGTACTGGTATTGGTACATGACCTAAACCCACCCCCCCCTGTTGATACCCCCCCTCCTGATACACATGATGTCATAGGCAGGCCACTGTTGACCTAAACCCTACCCCCCCCTCCTGATTACTGTATGGTACATGACAGTGTCATAGCAGGCCACTGTTGACCCTAAAACCCTACCCCCCCCTCCCTGATACTGTGGTACATGACATAGGCAGGCCACTGGTACAACACCCTAAACACCCCCCCCTTGATGACTGTATTGGTACATGACAGTGTCATAGGCAGGCCACTGTTGACCCTAAACCCTACCCCCCCCTCCTGATACTGGTATTGGTACATGACAGTGTCATAGGCAGGCCACTGTTGACCCTAAACCCTACCCCCCCCTCCTGATACTGTTATTGGTACATGACAGTGTCATAGGCAGGCCACTGTTGACCCTAAACCCTACCCCCCTCCTGATACTGGTATTGGTACATGACAGTGTCATAGGCAGGCCACTGTTGACCCTAAACCCTACCCCCCCCTCCTGATACTGGTATTGGTACATGACAGTGTCATAGGAGGCCACTGTTGGACCCTAAAACCCACCCCCCCCTCCTGATACTGGTATTGGTACATGACAGTGTCATAGGCAGGCCACTGTTGACCCTAAACCCTACCCCCCCCTCCTGATACTGGTATTGGTACATGACAGTGTCATAGGCAGGCCACTGTTGACCCTAAACCCTACCCCCCCCTCCTGATACTGGTATTGGTACATGACAGTGTCATTAGGCAGGCCACTGTTGACCCTAAACCCTCCCCCCCCCTCCTGATACTGGTATTGGTACATGACAGTGTCATAGGCAGGCCACTGTTGACCCTAAACCCTACCCCCCCCTCCTGATACTGGTATTGGTACATGACAGTGTCATAAGGCAGGCCACTGACCCTAAACCCTACCCCCCCCCCTCCTGTATACTGATTGGTACATGCAGTGTCATAGGCAGCCCTGTGACCCTAAACCCTACCCCCCCCTCTGATACTGATTGGTACATGACAGTGTCATAGCAGGCACTGTTGACCCTAAACCCTACCCCCCCCTCTGTACTGTTATTGTACCAGTGTCATAGGCAGGCCCACTGTTGAAAAAACCCTACCCCCCCTTCCTGGTATTGGTACATGACAGTGTCATTCAGGCCACTTTGAGATACTGGTTATTGTACATGACAGTGACATAGGCAGGCACTGTTGACCCTAAACCCTACCCCCCCTCCTGATACTGTATTGTACATGACAGTGTCATAGGCAGGCCACTGTTGACCCTAAACCCTACCCCCCCCTCCTGATACTGGTATTGGTACATGACAGTGTCATAGGCAGGCCCCACTGTTGACCCTAAACCCTACCCCCCCCCTCTGGTATTGGCTACATGATACAGGCCACTGTTAACCCACCCCCCCTTGTATTGGTACATTACAGTGTTCATAGGCAGGCCACTGTGACCCTAAACCCTACCCCCCCTCCTGATACTTACCAGGACATAGGCAGGCCACGTGCCCTAAACCCTACCCCCCCCTCCTGTACATGGTACAAAGTGTCATTAGGCAGGCCACTGTCGACCCTAAACCCTACCCCCACCTCCTGATACTGTATTTGGTACCCATAAACCCTACCCCCCCCCCTCCTGATACTGTTATTGGTACATGACAGTTGTCATAGGCAGGCCACTACCCCCACCCTCCTGTACTGACCCTAAAAGCCCACTTTTGGCCCTACCCCCCCTCCTGATACTGTTATTGGTACATGACGTTTCATAGGCAGGCCACTGTTGACCCTAAACCCTACCCCCCCCTCCTGATACTGCTATTGGTACATGACAGTGTCATAGGCAGGCCACTGTTGACCCTAAACCCTACCCCCCCCTCCTGATACTGGTAATTGGCTACATGACAGTGTCATAGGCAGGCCACTGTTGACCCTAACCCTACCCCCCCCCCTCCTGATACTGGGTATTGGTACTGTTGACCCTAAACCCTACCCCCCCCTCCCCCATGGTATTGGTACATGACATAGGCAGGCCACTAAACCCTACCCCCCCCCCTCCGGCCACTTTGCCCTACCCTAAACATAGGCCCACTGTTGACCCTAAAACCCCCCCCCCCTCCTGATATTGGTACTGGTATTGGTACATAAACCCTACCCCCCCTCCCTGACAGTGTCATGTCAGGCAGCCACTGTTGACCACCCTACTCCTGCCCTTGCGCTGGTTGGTTACCTGTCAAACCCTACCCCCCCCCCCCCCTCCCTGATACTGGTATTGGTACATAGTGGACAAAGTGTCATAGGTATTGGTACAGGTGGTATAGGCCACTGTGGCCCTAAACCCTACCCCCCCCTCCGCTGACTTGGTATTGGTACCCCCTGTTGACCCTAAAACCCTACCCCCCGCCCCTGATACTGGTAGTCTGTATGCATGTATCCAGTGATACTGGTATTGGTTACATGACAGTGTCATAGGCAGGCCACTGTTGACCCTAAACCCCTACCCCCCCCTCCTGATACTGGTTGATTGGTACATGACAGTGTCAAGGCAGGCCACTGTTGACCCTAAACCCCCCCTACCCCCCCAGTGTCCCCAGGCCACTGTTGCCCTATACTGTTATTGGTACATGACAGTGTCATAGGCAGGCCACTGTTGACCCTAAACCCTACCCCCCCCTCCTGATACTGGTATTGGTACTATGACAGTGTCATAGCAGGCCACTTTTGGCCCTAAAAACCCTACCCCCCCCTCCTGATACTGGTATTGCCCTACCCCCCCCTCCTGTACATGACAGTGTTCATAGGCAGGCCACTGTTTGGCCTAAACCCTACCCCCCCCTCCTGATACTGGTATTGGTACATGACAGTGTCATAGGCAGCCACTGTTGACCCTAAACCCCATACCCCCCCCTCCTGATACTGGTATTTGGTACACGACAGTGTCATAGGCACGCCACTGTTGACCCTAAACCCTACCCCCTCCTGATACTGTATTGTACATGACAGTGTCATTAGGCAGGCCACTGTTGGCCCTAAAACTAAAACCTTACCCCCCTCCCCCAACCCTCCTATAACTGATTTGGTACATTGACAGTTCATAGGCAGGCCACTAGCAGGCACTGTTGACCCTAAACCCTACCCCCCCTGATACCCCCATAGGCAAAGGCCCACTGTTGACCCTAAAACCCTACCCCCCCCTGATACTGGTATTGCCGTACATGACAGTGTCATAGGCAGGCCACTCCCTAAACCCTACCCCCCTCCTGATACTGTATTGGTACATGACAGTGTTCATAGGCAGGCCACTGTTGACCCTAAACCCTACCCCCCCCCTCCTGATACTGGTATTGGTACACGACAGTGTCCAGCCACCTCCTACCCCCCCCTCCTGATACTGGTATTTGGGTACATTCATAGCAGCCACTGTGGCGATACTGCATGACCACTGTTGACCCGAAACCCTACCCCCCCTCCTATACATATGTTGGGACAGTGCAGCCACCATAGAGTGTGAAACACAAATAGTCTTTCCGCGTACACATAACGAGAAGCACGTCGTAGACCGCTATATCACCCGCTACACTCCACCCGCGGCGTGCTCCTCTTGGAGACCTGGTCAGTACCAACCGCTAACACCGCACCCCATCTGTGATAGCAGTTATCAATCTCGTACTACCTTATCTCGTGAGTTGCGTCCTCACAGGGCCTCTCTCAGCTATATACCCCTTGTCCCCGCGCTACCCACTCCTTATACTAGCATTTGTTACGATGGACAGTTCAAAGCAGCCACTGTTGCCCTAAATCACTCCTCCTGATACTGGTGTCATACAGCCCCACCCCTACATGAGTAACAATTTGTCGCTACACCCCACAGGCCACTGTGACCCATGACAGTTCATAGGCAGGCCACTTTGAAACCCTACCCCCCCCCTCCTGATACTGTATTGCGTACCATGACAGTTGTCATAGGACGCCACTTGTTGACCCTTAAAACCCTACCCCCCCCTCCTGATATGGTATTGGCACATGACAGCTGTCATAGGCAGGCCACTTGTTGACCCGTAAACCCTACCCCCCCTTTCCTGATACTGGGTATTGGTACATGACAGTGTCATAGCAGGCCACTGTTGACCCTAAACCCCCCCCCACTATACGTTATTGGTACATGACCATGGCAGGCCACTTTTGGCCCTAAACCCACCCCCCGCCTCCTGATACTAGTATTGGACCAGTGTCATAGGCAGGCCTGTTGCCCCTTAAACCCTTACCCCCCCTCCTGATACTGCGTATTGGTGGTACATGACAGTGTCATAGGCAGGCCACTGTTGACCCTAAACCCCTACCCCCCCCCCTCCTGAGACTGCTTATTGGTACTGACAGGTATAGGGCAGGCCACTTCTGGCCCTAAAAACCCTACCCCGCGCGGCGCTTGGCCTGATACTTTAGTACATGGACAGTGACATAGGCAGGCCACTGTTGGCCCTTACCCTAACCCCCCACCCCTTGATACTGTTATGGTACATGACAGTGACATTAGCCAGGCCTTTTGCCTAAACTCTACCCCCCCCCTCCTGATTACTGTTATTGGTACATGACAGTTCATAGGCAGGCCCACTGTTGACCCTAAACCCTACCCCCCCCTCCTATACTGGGATACTGATATGGTACATGACAGTGTCATAGGCAGGCCACTGTACCCTAAAAACCTACCCCCCCTCCTGATACTGTATTTGGTACATGACAGTGTCATAGGCAGGCCCACTGTTGCCGCTAAACCCTACCCCCCCCCTCCCTTGATACTGGTATTGTACATGACAGTTCATCGGCAGCCCACTTTGACCTAAAAAACCCTACCCCCCCCCTGCCTGATACTGTTAATTGAGCTACATTAGACAGTGTCATAGGCAGGCCACTGTTTGACCCTAAACCCTACCCCCCCCTCCTATTACTGTATTGTAACTGACAGTGTCATAGCCACACAAACTCTACCCCCCCTCCGATACTGGTATTGTACATGACATGGTCATAAGGCAGCCACTGTGGACCCCTAACCCTACCCCCCCCTCCTGATACATGTATTGTACATGACAGTGTCATAGGCCAGCACTTTTGCCCAAACCCTACCCCCCTCCACTGATACTGTTTATTGGTACATGACATTCAAGGCAGCACTGTTGGCCCCTAAAACCCTACCCCCCCCTCCTGATGATGTGCTACATAGACAGTGTTCATAGCAGGACCACTGTGACCCTAAACCCCTACCCCCCCCTCCCTGATACTATTGGACATGTCATGTCATAGGCAGGCCACTGTGGCCCTACTCTACCCCCCCCATCCCCTGAACGTATTGTACATGACAATGTCATAGGCAGGGCCACTGTTGACCTAAACCCTACCCCCCCCGTCCTGATACTGGTATTGGTACATGACAGTGTCATAGGTAGGCCCTTGTTGACTGCCTGGCATGACAGTGTCCATACCCCCCCCTGCCTGACTTACTGTTTATGGTACAGTGACAGTGATAAGGCAGGCCTCTAGCACCCCCCCCCCCCCCCCTGCGTACATGCAGGACAGGCCCACTTGCCCGCCCTAAAACCCTACCCCCCCCGTCAACACAACTAGTTGTACAATGACAGTGACATAGGCCCACACGTTGACCAAACCCTTACCCCCCCTCCTGATTCTGTTATTGGTACATGACAGCTGTCATAGGCAGGCCACTTTTGCCCCTAAATCCCTTACCCCCCCCTCCCGATACTGCTGATGTTACGAATACCAGTGTCATGCAGGCCCACTTCTGCGCCCTAAACCCTTACCCCCCCTCCTGATACTGGTGATTCGGTACATGACGAGTTCTCGGCAGCCACTTTTGCGCCCAAACCCGAACCCCCCTCCTATACTGGTTATTGTACATGACAGTACAATAGCAGGCCACTTGCGCCCTTAACTACCCCCGCCTCTGATACTTATTGGTGTACATGACAGTGTCAATAGGCAGCCACTGTTGGCCTAAACCCTACCCCCCCTCCTGATACTGTTATTGGTACATGACAGTGTCATAGGCAGGCCACTTTTGGGCCCTAAACCTACCCCCCCTCCCTGATACGCATGACAGTTGTCATAGTGGTAACCCACCCCCCCTCCTGACATGGACATAGGTTCAGGCCAGCTGTTGACCCTAAAACCCTACCCCCCCCCTCCTGATCACTGGTATTGCATTGTCATGACAGTGTCATTGGTAGCAGCCACTGTTGGCCCTATACTGAAACCCAGCCCCCCCCCCCTCCTGATACATGTATTGGTAACATTGGTACATCATAGGCTAGGCATCCAGGCCACTTTGATCCCCGCCCCCCCCTCTCCTATGAATACTGTCCCTCCTGATACTGGTACATGACAGTGACGAATAGGAGGCCACTGTTTGACCCCTAAACCCTTACCCACCCCTCCTATACTGTCTAGGCATACACCACTGTTGGCCCTAAACCCTACCCCCCCCTCCTATACTGTATTGGTACATGACAGTGTCATAGGCAGGCCACTGTTGACCCCTAAACCCTAACCCCCCCTCAGATACTTGGTATGGTACATGACAGTTCATAGGCAGGCCACTTTGGCCCCTAAACCCTACCCCCCCTCCTATACTGGTATTGGTACTCGACAGTGTCATAGGCAGGCCACTAAACCCTTAACGTACCCATAGGCAGGCCACTAAAACCCTACCCCCCCCCTCTGATACTGAGTGTGTACTGTGGTACATGACAGTTCATAGGCAGCCAATTTAGCCACTGTTGACCCTAAACCCTACGCCCCCCCCTCCTGATACTGGTGAGTACAGCGACGGAGAGTGTCATAGGCAGCCACTGTTGACCCTAAACCCTACCCCCCCTCTCCTGATACTGGTATTGTACATATGACAGTGCATCACTGATAAGGCAGGCCAAAACTGTTTGGCCCTAAACCCTACCCCCCTCTTGATACGTGCCGTATTGAACTGTCACATGGGTACATTGGGTACGGTGAGCGAGTCATAGGCAGGCCACTGTTGACCCTAAACCCTACCCCCCCCTCCTGATACTGGTATTGCGGGTATTGAGTTACATGACTCAGTACATAGGCAGCCAAGCGTGTTGACCCTAAACCCTAACCCCCCCTCCTGATACTGGTATTGGTACATGAAGTGTCTAGGCAGGCCACGTGGACCCTAAACCCTACCCCCCCCTCCTGATTACCCCTGTATTGTTACATGACAGTGTCTAGTTAGCAGTGCCACTGTTGACCCTTAAACCCTACCCCCGCGCCGTGCCCTCTGATATGACCTGGTGAATATGGTACATGACAGTGTCATAGGCAGGCCAAATCTGGTTGACCGACCCTAAAACCACGGTACCGCCCCCTCTCAGCTCGATCTCTGGATTTGTTAACTTCAATTGCGATGTCATGGTACATGGCCACAGTGTCATGAGGCAGGCCACTGTTGACCCTAAACCCTACCCCCCCCTCCTGATACTGGAGTGATTGGTAATGCATGAAGAATGCACCAGGCAATTTGTTGGGTCATAGGCAGGCCACTGTTGCCCCTAAAGCTTGTTGCCCTAAACCCTACCCCCCCTCCTGGATACTGTGTGTAATTGTGTAACATAGATGGTTACACCAAGAGTGATCAGTGTCATAGACCGATGCGTTCGACTCTACTGTTGCACGCCTACTCTCTCCCCCACGATCCAAAACACTAAGAATACCCCTGTGCTAATTAGGACATGAACATAGGCAGCCACGCTTAAAAAAGAACCTGGGAGATTGGCATGTGATTGGTAGCCCTAAAAGGCAACAGCCGGTACATTGAACCCATAACCACATTCTATTCCACCACGCTTCCCCCCACCCCCCCCTAAGATAACATTACACCAGAAGAGACTACCTATAGATAGACTGTTATTAGCAGGCCAACGTGTATGACACCTAACCACACTACAACACCCCCAGCGACTACACCTAGATCTCGACAACTCAATTGGATACAGATGACAGCGTGTTAACAGTAGGCCAAATAATGGCACCACATAGTTCGGAACCTAACCCTCATACCCCACTCCCTCCTAGATCAACCTCAGGATAAAGTTGAGTAACCACTAAAGAACTAGGTGCCTATGAAGCCAAGCACACATCCCGGTTGTGAACCCTCACAAACCCTAAACCCGCCCCACTTCGCTCACTCTCCGCCCCTAGCTGGTCACACTTAGGCGCTTACGCCATGAACAGTTCCGGTAATTCCTGATAGGCAGGCCACTGTTGACCCTAAACCACTAAACCCCGTATGTGAAAGACAGCTTGATCATTGGTATTGACCCTGTCAAACCGTTGACTTACCCCCCCCTAACTCTCTGGTATTGGTAAACTGGATACTACTCGTGAAAAAACCCACTAGAAACCATACTCAGCTAGTATGGTATATGTACAAAGAACAGCTGTCACAGGGCCAACTGTTGAACAACCTCCGCCTACCCCCCCTACCTAAGCATAAACATAGGCCTATTGTACAATCCGCACCGAAATGTCCATAGGCAGGCCACTGTGACCAAACACCATAACACCCCCCTGCATGCCATAACTCGGTGTATTGCTACTTTGACGAGTGTTGGCAGGCCACTTGATTTCGCACCCGTCTACTCCCGTACCCCCCCTATCCCAAATGATCCTGGACCGGCTGAGTTATACAATAGGGAACCAGTAAACCCTACCCTAAACCCCTCCTAAGCTACATGATATTAGTGTAACATGAGAAGTGTCAATAGCAGGCACTGAGCCTACCTACACCCGTAGTCCGCCCGCCCCCAATCCAATGAGACTGTAGTATGGGGACAAGATGACAGAATGTACACATAGTGACCGCTAAACGCGCCCCCAGCTCACTAGCGAAACTAAGGCAGCTCAACGCCAGTGGCAGGCTTTGACCCTAAACCCTACCCCCCCTCCCTGATTGTAGTGTACATAAAGTTGACAGGACATAGAACGCAACTAGCCCCCCCGCAGGATACACTGGGCAATCCTAAGCCCTACCCTACCCCCCCTGCCTATACTGGGTTGGTACATAGACCAGTGTCACAGTGATAGAGCCCTACATCCCCCTCCGGCGGAATAACTTGTAGCCAATGAGCTGGCAGGAACCAACACGTCGCACTTGATTGACTAAGACCCAAACCCTACCCCACTAGGTCCAAAAATAAATGAGACGAGTGGATCCCAGCTAAGTGCATACTGTCTGCCGAGGCGAGCGACGGAGCGCCTAAAAAGCGCTCCTTGGACACCCTCAGGGGTATTAGGTACGATGACAGGGTAGGAATGGTCCAGTGTCCATAGGCAGGCCACTGTGACCCTAAACGCCACCCCCCCCTCCTATAAACTGGTATCGGTACATGACAGTGTCATAGCAGGCACCTGTTGGCCCTGTGGTACTCCAAGAAAAAGATATTGGTAACCCTAGATAGGCAGAGGCTCGTACCACCCGCCCCCTCCTGATACTGTGATTGGTACCTCAGAGTACCGATACTGATTGTACATGACAGTGTCATTAGGCATGTTGCGCCCCTAGAAAACCCCTTCCCCCCCCCTGCTGGAGGTAATTGCGTGACCAGAATTCAGCAGCTGTCATAGGGCCACTGTTGCATATGGTATTGGTACAATGACAGTGTCCAAGGCCTACTTGTAAACCCTACCCCCCCCTCCCTAAGGTATGTACAAGTGGACAGTGATGCCAGCCACTTTGTATTGGACATCGGTTTGGTACATCGACAGTGGACAATAGGCAGCGGCCACTCAGTTCATAGGCCAGGCCCACTGTACTAAACCCTACCCCCCTCCTATATGGGTATTGGCTGACATGACAGGTGTCATAGCAGGCCACTGTGACCTAAAACCCTACCCCCCCCTCCTGATACTGGATATGTACATACAGCTGGCATAGGCAGGCCACTGTTGACCCAAACCCTACCCCCCCCACCTGATACTGGTATGTGGTTACATGACAGTGTCATAGGCAGGCACTGTTGACCCCAAAACCTACCCCCCCCTCCTGATACTGGTATGGTACATGACAGTGTCAAAGCAGCCACTGTTGCCCTAACCCTACCCCCCCCTCCTTGATACTGTAGTTGAGCATGACAGTTCATAGGCAGCCACTGTGAACCCTAAAACCTACCCCCCGCCTCCTGATACTGTTATTGTACATGACAGTGTCATAGGCCGGCACTGTTGACCCATAAACCCACCCCCCCCTCCTATAACTGTATTTCATGACAGTTCAAGGCAGGCCACTGGACCCTTAAACCCTACCCCCCTCCTTTACTGCAGATTGTACAGACAGTGTCATAGGCAGGCCACGTTGACCCTAAACCCTACGCGCCCCCCTCCTGATACTTGGTATTGTACATGACCCCCAGGTATAGCACGGCCACTGTTGACCCTTAAACCCTACCCCCCCCTACAATTATCTCGATGAGCAGTGTTCACGATAATAGGCAGCCACTGTTATGACCTAAACCCCTACCCCCCCCTCCCTATACTGGTATTCGTACATGACAGTGTCAAAGGCAGCCACTGTTGGCCCTAAAACCCTACCCCCCCTCCTGTCTGTTTAATTAGTAAGCGCTACATGACAGCCTGCTCATAGCAGCCACAGACCCTAACCCTACCCCCCCCTCCTGCATATCGGCTATTGGCTACCATACTAAGTGTTCATTAGGCAGGCCGCACGCTGTACCTAAACCTACCACCCCCTCCTCGATACTCCGATATCGTGCACATGACTAGGTCATCAGCAGGCCACTGCTGTCACCCTAAAACCTACCCCACCCCCCTTCCTCCGACTCACTGGTTATTGTCTACCATGACCAGGTCCATAGGCAGGCCACTGTTGACCCCAAACCCTACCCCCCACTACCCGCTGGACTACTAGGATGTACTGAAGCAGCCTTGTCCGTCAACGCATGGCCACTTTGGGCCCTAAACCCTACCCACCACCCTCCTAGATACTTGATATTTGGTAGCATCGCTAGAGTGTAACGAGGTGCCACTGCTGACCCTAACCTACCCTCCCCCTGTGTCAAATCCTGTACGTAGTCATGACCATGACACAGTGTCGATCCGAGCAGGGCCACTGTTGACCTGCAACCCCGTGAGACCTCTCCCTCCTGGATACGTGGTATTGGTACATTGACAGTGTCATAGGCAGGCCACTGTTGACCCTAAACCCTACCCCCCCCTCCCTGATACTGCTTATGGTACTGATCCTTCGGACTACATAGTATGCGAGCCCTAAACCGCCTATCTACCCCCACCCTGATACTCAACCACGTCGTACTCGCGACATATTCATAGCAGCCACTGATTGACCCTAAACCCTTACCCCCCCCCTAACTAGGTATTGGTACAGACAGTGTCATAGGCAGGCCACTGTTGACCCTAAACCCTACCCCCCCCTCTGATACTGTATCTGCTCTGACAGCGTATGGCTCCAATCTCAGCGCACACCACAGGTTTACTCCCATAAGCGCTCTCTCTCCGCACTGCCTACAAGCTACGGACAGCTTCTGCGTGTGTGAGACCTGCAATCTCACAGTCTACTTCTATTCCTACACATAGACTCTTCATTCGCCAACCCATCCTCCTGATATGTAGTACAGACAGTTGTCATAGCAGCCACTGTTGACCCAAACCCTTACCCCCCCCTCCGATATTATTGGTACATGACAAGTGTCATAGGCAGGCCACTTGACCCTAAACCCTACCCCCCTCCCTATACTTGTATGGATGACAGTGTCATAGAGGCCACTGTTGCCCTAAAACCCTTCCCCCCCCTCCTGATATGGTATTGGTACATGTCAGTGTCATAGGCAGCCACGTTGACCCAAACCCTACCCCCCCTTCCTGATACTGTTATTGCGTACATGACAGTGTCAGGCAGGCCACTGTTGCCCGTAAACCCCTACCCCCCCCCTCTGAACGGTATGGTACATACAGTGTTCAATAGGGAGGGCCGACTGTTGACCGCTGTGAAACGCGTAGCGGCCGGGGCCCTGGCTATACTCGTATCGTACATGACAGTTCATAGCAGCCACTGTTGACCCTAAACCCTACCCCCGCCCTCCTGATACTGTATTGGTACAGGACAGTGTCATAGGCAGGGCAACTGTTGACCCTAAACCCTACCCCCTCGCCGATACGGTATTGGTACATGACATGTCCAAAGGCAGGCCACTTGTTGGCCCTAAACCCTACCCCCCCCCCTCACTGATACTGTTATTAGTACCATGACAGTGTCATAGGCAGCCACTGTTGACCTAAAACCCTACCCCCCCCTCCTGATACTGTATTGACATCGACATGTCATAGCATGCCACTGTTGACCCTAAACCCTTACCCCCCCCTCCTGATACTGGTATGTACATGACAGTGTCAAGCAGCCACCGGTGACCCTAAAACCCTACCCCCCCTCCTGATACGGTATTTTACATGAATTCATACAGGCCCTTGACCCTAAACCCTACCCCCCTCCTGATACTGGCTATTGTACATACAGTGTCATAGCAGCCACCTCTGTCCCTAAACCCTACCCCCCCTCCTGATACGTGTATTGTACATTGACAGGTCATAGGCAGCCACTGTTGAACCCTTAAACCCTACCCCCCTCCTGTACTGGTTTGTACATGACAGTGTCAAAGCAGCCCACTGTTGACCCTAAAACCCTACCCCCCCTCTGATACTGGTATTGGTACAGACAGTTCAAGCAGCCACTGTTGACCCTAAACCCTACCCCCCCTCCTGATACTTGTATGGTACATGACAGTGTCATAGGCGCCACTGTTGACCCAACCCTACCCCCCCTCCTGAACTGTATTGGACATGACCAGTTCATAGGCATGCCACTGTTGACCCTAAACCCTACCCAAACCCCCTCCTGAACTGTATTGTGTACATGACAGTGTCATAGCAGGTCCACTCGTGACCCTAAACCCTACCCCCCCCTCCTCATACTGTATTGTACAGTGGACAGTGTCATAGCAGGCCACTGTTGACCCTAAACCTACCCCCCCCCCCTATACTGGTATTGTACATGACATTTCAAAGCAGGCCACTGTTGACCCTAAAACCTACCCCCCCCTCCTGATACTGATTGGTACATCCGACAGTGTCTAGGCAGCCACTGTGACTAAACCCTACCCCCCCTCCTGATACTGTATTGGTACATATCGCTCTCTT
>JAJSRW010000078.1:0-49620 GCA_022414725.1 Microglena sp. YARC
AAAAAGAGAGAGATTAAAAGTGTATACATGAAGAAGTGCTATACATAAACCAAAGTGCTTTGTAGGTAAATAAAGTGTATACATGGAAGAAAGTGCTATACATAAACAAAGTGCTGTAGGTAATAAAGTGTATACATGAAGGAAAGTGCTATACTAAACAAAGTGCTGTGGTAAATAAGTGTATACATGAAGAAAAGTGGCTATACATAACAAAGTGCTGGTAGTAAATAAAGGTATACATGAGAATAGGTGTATAATCATAAACAAAGTGCTGTAGGTAAAATAAAGTTGTATACATGAAGAAGTGCTATACATAAACAAAAGTGCTGTTGGTAAATAAAGGCTATACATTGAAGAAAGTGCTATACATTAAACCAAAAGTGCTGTTAGGTAAATAAGTTATACAGAAGAAAGTGCTATACATAAACAAAGTCTGTAGGTAAATAAAGTGTATACATGAAAAAGTGTATCACCTACAACAAGTGGCTGGTAGTAATAGTAGTATACATGAAGAAAGTCTATACATAAAAAACAGAAGTGCTGTAGGTAAATAAAGTGTACTACATAAGAAAGTGATATAACATAAAAAAGCTGCTGTAGAGTAAATAAGTGTATACATGAAGAAAAGTGCTATACATTAACAAAAGTGCTGTAGGTAAATAAAGTGTATAAATGAAGAAAGTGCTATACATACAACAAAGTGCTTGTAAGGTTACATAAAGTGTAAACATGAAGAAAGTGCTAATACATTAAACAAGTGCTGTAGGTAAATAAAAGTGTATACATGAAGAAAGTGATATAACATAAACAACAGTGCTGTAGGTAAATAAAGTGTATACATGAAGAAAAGTGCTATACATAAACAAAGTGCTGTAGGTTAATAATGTGTATAGCATGAAGAAAGTGCTATGACATAAACAAAGTGCTGTAGGTAAATAAAGTGTACTACATGGAAAAAGTTGCTATAAGCATAACAAAGGCTGTAGGTAAATAAAGTGTATACATGAAGAAAGTGATATACATAAACAAAGTGCTGGTAGGTAAATAAAGTGTATACATGAAGAAAGTGCATACCATAAACAAAGTGCTGTAGGTAAATAAAGTGTGTAACATGAAAGAAAGTTGCTATACATAAACAGTGCTGTAGGTATAAGTGTATAATGAAGAAAGGCTATACATAAACAAAGTGCTGTAGGTAATAAAGTGTAATACATGAAAGAAAGTGCTATAATAAAGCAAAGTGCTGTAGGTAAATAAAGTTACACATGAAAGAAAGTGCTATACATAAACAAGTGCTGTAGGTAAATAATGTATACATGAAGAAAGTGCTATACATGAACAAAGGTGCTGTCAGGTAAATAAAAGTGTAATACATGAAGAAAAGTGCTATACATAACAAAGTGCTGTAGGTAAATAAAGTGTATACATGAATGAAAGTTGCTATAACATAACAAAAGTGCTGTAGGTAAATAAAGTGTATAATGAAGAAAGTGCTATACATAAACAAAGTGCCCTGTAGGTAAATAAAAGTGTAAATAGAAGTAAACGTGCTATTACAATAAAGACATAAGTGCGTAGGTTAAATAAAGTGTATATCATGAAGAAGAGTGATATACATAAACAAAGTGCTGTTAAGTAATAAAGTGTTACCATGAAGAAAGTGCTATACATAAACAAGTCTGTAAGGTAAATAAAGTGTATACATGAAGAAAGTGGCTATAACATAACAAAGTGGGCTGTAGGTAATAAAGTGTATAAACATGAAGAAAGTGCTATACATAAACAAAGTGCTGTAGGTAAATAAAGTCGTATACATGAAGGAAGTGCTATACATTAAACAAAAGTGCTGTAGGTAAATAAGTGTATACATGAAGAAAGTGATATAATAAAACAAAGTGCGTAGGTAAATAAAGTGGTATACATGAAGAAAGTGCTATAACACTAAACAAAGTGCTGTAGGTAAATAAAGTGTTATACATTGAAGAAAGTCGCTATAACATAAACAAAGTGCTGTAGGAAATAACGTGTATACAGAAGAAGTGCTATACAGTAATCAAAGTGCTGTAGTAAAAAGTGTTATACGATGAAGAAAGTGCTATACATAAACAAAGTGCTAGTAGGTAATAAAGTGTAAATACATGAAGAAAGGCTATACATAAACAAAGTGCTGTAGTAATAAAGTGTGAGACATGAAGAAAGTGCTATACATAACAAAGGTCTGTAGGTAAATAAGTGTTATACATGAACTGAAAAGTGCTATACATAAACAAAGTGCTGTAGGTAATAAATGTATACATGAAGAAAGTGCTCAACAGTAAACCAAAGTGCTGTAGGTTAAATAAAGTGTAATCATGAAGAAGTGCTTATACATAAACAAAGTGCTGTAGTAATAAAGTGTATACATGAAGAAAGTGCTATACATAAACAAAGTGGCTGTAGGTAAATGAGTGTAATACATGAAGAAAGTGCTATAGCATAAACAAAGGCTGTAGTTAAATAAAGTGGTAATACATGAAGAAAGTGCTATATATTAAATCAAAGTACTGTAGGTAAATAAGTTGTTTACATGAAGAAAGTGCTATCATCATAAACAAAGTGCTTGTAGTAAATAAGTGTATCATGATAGAAGTGCTATACTATAAACAAAGTGCTGTAGGTAAAAATAAGTGTATACATGAAGAAAGGTCTATACATAAACAAAGTGCTGTAGGTAAATAAAGTGTATAATCATGAAGAAAGTGCATACATAACAAAGTGCTGTAAGGTAAATAAAGTGTTAATACAGATGAAGAAAGTGCTATACAATAAACAGTGTCTGTAGCGTAAATAAAGTGTATAGCATGAAGACAAGTGGGCTAACATAAACATAAGTGCTGTAGGTAAATAAAAGTGTATACATGAAGAAAAGTGCTATAGCATTAAACAAAGTGCTGTAGGTAAATAAAGTGTATACCAATGAAAGAAAGTGCTAATACATAAACAAAGTGCTGTAGGTAAATAAAGTGTATACATTGAAGAAAGTGCTATACATAACAAAGTGCCTGTAGGTAAATAAGTGTATACATGAAGAAAGTGCTATACATAAAAAAGTGCTGGTAGTAAATAAAGTGTATACATGAAGAAGTGCTTATACATAAACAAAGTTGCCTTGTAGGTAAATAAAGTGTATACATGAGAGAAGAGTGCTAATACATAAACCAAAAGTGCTGTAGGTAAATAAAGTGTAAATAACATGAAGAAAGTGCTATAACATAAACAGAAGTGCTGTAGGTAAAATAAAGTGTATATGAAAAAGTGATGTATACATAAACAAAGTGCTGTAGGTTAATAGTGATACATGAAGAAAGTGCTATACATAAACAAAGTGCTGTAGATAAAGTGGTATACATGAAGAAAGTGCTATACCATATAACAAAGTGCTGTTAGGTAAATTAAAGTGTATACATGAAGAAAGTGCATACATAAACAAAGTGCTGTAGGTAAATAAGTGTATACATGAAGAATAGTGGATATACATAAACAAAGTGCTGTTAGGTAAATAAAAGTGTATACAATGAAGAAAGTGCTAATATGCATAAACAAAGTGCTGTATGGTTAAATAAAGTTTATACATGAAGAATGCTATTCATAAACAAAGTGCTGTAGGTAAATAAGAGTGTAATATGAAGAAAGTGCTATACATAAACAAAGTGCTGTATGGTTTAATGAAGTGTATACATGAAGAAAGTGCTATACATAACAAAGTGCTGTAGGTAAATAAAGTGGTATACATGAAGAAAGGATTGCATACGAGTACTGTCGTTAAAGTGTTACTGAGGTGTTAAAGTGCTGTGTAGATAGTATACAGAAGAAAGTGCTATACATAAAACAAAGTGCTGTAAGGTAAATAAAGTGTAATACATGAAGAAAAGGTGCTATACATAAACAAGTGCTGTAGGTAAATAAAGTGTATACATGGAAGAAAGTGCTATACATAAACAAAGTTGGCTGTAGTTAAAATAAGTGTATACAATGAAGAAAGTGCTAACATAAACAAAGTGCTGTAGGTAAATAAAAGTGTACACATGAAGAAAGTGCTAATACAATAAACCAAAGTTGCTGTAGGTAAATAAAGTGTATACCATGAAGAGTGCTATACTGAACAAAGTGGCTGTAGGTAAATAAAGTGTAACCATGAAGAAAGTGCTATACATAAACAAAAGTGATGTAGGTAAATAAAGTTGTATACATGAAGAAAGTGCTATACATAAACAAAAGTGCTGTAGGTAATAAAGTGTATACATAAGATAAGTGCTATAACATAACAAAATGCTGTAGGTAATAAAGTGTAATACATGAAAGAAAGTGCTATACAGTAACAAAGTGCTGTAGGTAAAGTAAAGTGTATACATGAAGATAAGTGCTATAGAATACAACAACAGTGCTGTATGGTAAATAAAGTGTATAACATGAAGAAGTGCATACATAAAACAAGTGCTTGAGTTGAATTAAAGTGTTGTACATGAAGCAAAGGTGCTATACATAAACAAAGTGCTGTAGGTAAATAAAGTGTATACATGAAGAAAGTGCTATACATAAAAACCAAGTGCTGAGTTAGGTAAATAAAGTGTATACATGAAGAAAGTGCTATACATTAAACAAATGCCTGTAGGTAAATAAAGTGTATACAAAGAAAGTGCTATACATAAACAAAGTGCTGTAGGTAAATAAAGTGTATACATGAAGAAAGTGCTATAACCCATAAACAAAGTGATGTATGGGTAAATACATAAGTGTATACATGAAGCAAAGTGCTATACATAAACAAAGTTGTGTGGTAAATAAAGTGTATACATGAAGTAAAGTGAATACTAATAAACCAAGCGCCTGTAGGTAAAATAAAGTGTATACATGAAGAAAGTGCATCATAGCAATAAACAAAGTGCTGTAGGTAAATAAAGTGTATACATGAAGAAAGTGATATCACATGTCGCCTATACATAGAACAAAGCGATGTAGGGGTAATATGAGTATCCACATGCTGTACATAGAAGACAATAACAAAGTCTGTAGGTACATGAAACTGTGCGATGTAGAATAGGCGATGGTTATACATGCCAATAGGTAATTATAAATGAAATACATTAGGTAGTAAATGCTAATACATAAACAAAGTGTGCGTATACATGAAGAAAGGATTAAATAATACATGCTGCTTAAAGTGCTATGATACATAACAAAGTGCTGTAGGTGTCATAAAGTGTGATACATACATACCAAAGTGCTGGCTATTAAAGTGTATAACATAACCATAGCTTGCGATAATACATAAGGAAGTGCTAGGTAAATAAAAGTGATTATTACATGAAGAAATGTGCTATACATAAAACAAAGTGCTGTATAAAGGTAAATAAAGTTTACATGACATGAAAGAACAGTGACCTATACATAAAATCAATGCTGTAGGTAATATAAGTTGTATACAATGAAGAAATGATTATACATAAACAAAGTGCTGTAGGTAAATAAAGTGATACATGAAAAAGTGCTATTACCCAAAACCAAATTTGCTGTAGGTAAATTAAACCAGTTGTATTACTGAAGAAAAGTGCTGTATAACATAAACAAGTGGCTGTAGGTAAAATAAAGTTATTACATGAAAGAAAAGAATGAATATACATTTAAACAAAGTCGCTTTGTAGGGTAACATAAGTGTATACATGAAGAAGTGCATATACATAAACAAAGTGCTGTAGCGTAAATAAAGTGGTATACATGAAAAGAAAGTGCTGTATAACATAAACAAAGTGCTGTAGGCTTAAATAAAGTGTATACATGAAGAAAGTGCTATACATAAACAAAACGTTGCTGTAGGTAAATAAAGTGTATACATGAAGAAAGTCTTATACATAAACAAAGTGCTGTAGGAAAATTAAAGTCGTATACAATGAGAGAAAGTGCTTATACATAACAAAGTGCTGATAGGTAAAATAAAGTGTATACATGAAGAAAGGCTATACATAAAACAAAAGTGCAGATAGGTAAATAACAGTGTATACAATGAAGAAAATGCTCATACATAAACAAAGTGCTGTTGGTAAAATAAAGTGTATACATGAAGAAAGTGCTATACATAAACAAAGTGCTGTAGGTAAAAAAGTGTATACATTGAAGAAAGTGCGTATACATAAACAGAAGTGCTGTAGGTAAATAAGTGTATACATGAAGAAAAGTGACTTGTATACATAAACAAAGTGCGCTGTAGGGTAAATAATAGTGTATACATGAAGAAAGTGAGTGCCTATACATAAACAAAGTGCTGTAGGTAAAATAAACAGTGCTATACATGAAGAAAGTGCTTATACATAAACAAAGTGCTGTAGGTAAATAAAGTGTATACATGACAGGAAATGTCTATACGATAAACAAAGTGTGGAGGTAAATTAAAGTGTATTACATTTGAAGAAAGTGCCTATATAAGCAAAGTGCTGTAGGTAAATTCAAAGTGATACACTTGAAGAAAGTCATACTACAATAACAAGCTGCTGTTAGGTATAAAGTAAATACATGAAGAAGAGTGCATACATAAACAACAGTTGCTGTAGGCTAAATAAAGTGTATATCATGAAGAAAGTGACCATATACATAAACAAAGTCGAGTAGGTAAATTAAATGTATACAATGAAGAGAAAGTGCTATACAATAAACAAAGTGCTGTAGGTAAATTAAACAGTGTATACATGATAGAAAGTGCTATATCATAAATGACAAAGTGCTGTAAGGTAAATAAAGTGTATACATGAAGAAAAGTTGCTATACATAAACAAAGTGCTGTAGGTAAAGTAAAGTGTTATACATGAAGAAAGTGCTATACATTAAACAAAGTGTGTAGGTAAATAAAGTGTCATACATGAAGAAAGGCTTATACAATAAAAACAATAAACAAAACGTACATAAACAAAGCTGTGGTTAGGTAAATAAAAGTGTATACATGAAGAAATGATATACATTAAACAAGAGTGTGTAACGGTAAATAAAGTAAACAAGTGAAGAAAGTGTGCTTAGTATATAAATTTAAAGTGTATACAATGAAGAAAGTGCTATACGGACTAAACAAATGCTACTGAATTGAAATAAAGGTGGATATACAAATGTGCCCCGTATACACAAAAACAAATGGTAAATAAAGTGTATACATGAAGAAAGTGCTATACATAAGAAACAAAGTGCTGTAGTAAATAAAGTGTTGAATACATGCAAGAAAGTGCTATACATAAACAAAGTGCATGCTGGTAGGTTTATAATAAAGTGTATACATGAAGAAACTAAGCAACATAAATTAAACAAAGTGCTGCTGTAGGTAAATAAAGTGTATACATGAAGAAGTGCATTAATAAACAACAGTGCTAGGCAAAATTAAAGTGTAACATGAAGAAAGTGCATAAATAAACCAAAGCTGCTATTTACATAATAAAGTAGGTAATTGTTGGTTATGAATTAACCTGTAGGATACTACATACATGAAGAAAGTGCTATATACATTTAACAAAAGTGCTGTAGGTAAATAAAGTGGCTCTAACATGAACGATACAAGTGCTAACCATGAACAAAGTAGTGTAAATAAAGTGTACAAAGAAAGCTGATCAGGGTAAATACAAGTTTACCATGACAGAAGTGCTTAAGAAAGTGCAGAAACAAAACAAAGTGCTGTAGGTAAATAAAGTGTATACATTGCAAGAAAGTGCGTATACATAAAACAAAGTGCTGTAGGGTAAATTAAAGTGAATACATACATGATAAGAAAGTGCTATACATAAACAAAGTGCTGCTGTAGGTAAATAACAGTGTATTTACGATGAAGAAAGTGCTAATACATAAACAAGTTGTGAAGTTAAAATAAAGTACTGTATGGTAAGAGTCAAAGTGTTTACATGAAAGAACGTGCTGCTATACATAAAGCAAAGTTGCTTGTAGGTAAATAAAGTGTATAGTACCATGGAAGAAAGTGTTCTATACATAAACAAAGCCGTTGCTGTAGCGGTAAAATAAATATGTGTATACATGAAAAAGTGCTATAACATTAAACAAAGTGCTGTAGGTTCATGCCACCCTACGTTTAACAAA
Organism: Microglena sp. YARC; assembly: GCA_022414725.1. Lineage (NCBI taxonomy): Eukaryota > Viridiplantae > Chlorophyta > Chlorophyceae > Chlamydomonadales > Chlamydomonadaceae > Microglena > Microglena sp. YARC. The sequence goes on from JAJSRW010000078.1 coordinate 8,104, forward strand.
GTGCTGTATACATGAAGAAAGTGCATATACATAAACAAAGTGCTGTAGGTAAATAAAGTGTATACACTGAAGAAAAGTGCTATAACATAAACAAAGTGCTGTAGGTAAATAAAGTGTATACATGAAGGAAAGTGCTATACATAAACAAAGTTGCTGTAGGTAAACTAAGTGTATGAAGATGTATATTGCTATACATAACAAAGTGCTGTTAGTAAATAAAGTGTATACATGAAGAAAGTTGCTTAACATAAACAAGTGCTTGTAGGTAAATAAAAGTATACATGAAGAAAGTGCTATACATAAACATAAGTGCTGTAGGTAAATAAAGTAGTATATACATGTCTGTAGGCAAATAAATAAAGTTTAAACATGAAGAAAGTGCTTATATCATAAACAAAGTGCTGTAGGTAAATAAAGTGTATACATGAAGAAAGTGCTATACATAAACAAAAGTGCTGTAGGTAAATAAAGTGTATACATGAAGAAAGAAGACCAATGCTATTACATAAACAAAAGTGCTGTAGGTAAATAAAGTGGTATACATTGAAGAAAGTTGCTATACATAAACAAAGTGCTGTAGGTTAAATAAAGTGTTATACATGAAGAGAAAGTGCTATTTACATAAACAAAGTTGCTGTAGGTAAATAATGTATACATGAAGAAAGTGCTATTACATAAACAAAGTGCGGTAGGTAAATAAAGTGTATACATGAAGAAAGTGCTATACATATAACAAAGTGCTGTAGGTAAATAAAGTGTATACATGAACGAAATGCTATACATAAACAAAGTGCTGTAGGTAAATAAAGTGTATACATGAAGAAAGTGAAGAAAGTGCTATACATAAAACAAAGTGCTGTAGGTAAATAAAGTGTATACATGAAGAAAGTGCATACATAAACAAAGTGCTGTAGGTAAATAAAGTGTATACATGAAAGAAAGTGCTCTACATAACAAAGTGCTGTAGGTAAATAAAGTGTATACATGAAGAAAGTGCTATACATAAACAAAGTGCTGTAGGTAAATAAAGTGTATACATGAAGAAAGTGCTATACATTAAACAAAGTGCTGTATGGTAAATAAAGGTATACATGAAGAAAGTGCTATACATAAACAAAGTCTGTAGGTAAAATAAAGTGATACATGAAGAAAGTGCTATACATAAACAAAGTGCTGTAGGGAATAAAGTGTATACAGAAGAAAGTGCTATACATGTGCTGTAGGTTAACATAAAAAAGTGAGGCTATATCATACAAAGTGCTGTAGGTAAATAAAGTGTATACATGAAGAAAGTGCTATACATAAACAAAGTGCTGTAGGTAAATAAAGTGTATACATAAGAAAGTGCTATACATAAACAAAGTGCTGTAGGTAATAAAGTGTAACATGAAGAAAGTGCTATACATAAACAAAGTGCTGTAGGTAAATAAAGTGTATACATGAAGAAAGTGCTATACATAAACATGCTGTAGGTAAATAAATAGTGTAGGTATACATGAAGAAAAGTGCTATATACATAAACAAAGTGCTGTAGTATAAAGTGTATACATGAAGAAAGTGCTATACATAAACAAAGTGCTGTAGGTAAATAAAGTGTATACATGAAGAAAGTGCTATAACATAAACAAAGTGCTGTAGGTAAATAAGTGTATACATGAAGAAAGTGCTATACATAAACAAAGTGCTGTAGGTAAATAAATGTGTGTACATGAAGAAAGTGCTATACATAAACAAGTGCTGTAGGTAAATAAAGTGTATACATGAAGAAAGTGCTATAGCATAAACAAAGTGCTGTAGGTAAAATAAAGTGTATACATGAAGAAAAGTGCTATACATAAACAAAGTGCTGTAGTAAATGAAGTGTATACATGAAGAAAGTGCTATACATAAACAAAGTGCTGTAAGGTAAATAAGTTGTATACATTGAGTTGGAAAGTGCTATACATAAACCAAAGCTGTAGGTAAAATAAAGTGTATACATGAAGAAAGTGCTATACAAAAACAAAGTGCTGTAGGTAAATAAAGTGTATACATGAAGAAGAGTGCTATACATAAACAAAGTGCTGTTAGGTAAGTAAAGTGTATACATGAAGAAATGCTATACATAAACAAAGTGCTGTAGGTAAATAAAGTGTTACATGAAGAAAGTGCTATACATAAACAAAAGTGCTGTAGGTTAAATAAAGTGTATACATAAGAACTATAATAAACAAAGTGCTGTAGGTAAATAAGTGTATACATAAGAAAGTGCTATACATAAACAAGAGTGCTGTAGGTAAATAAAGTGTATACATGAAGAAAGTGCTATACATAAACAAAGTGCTGTAGGTAAATAAAGTGTATACATGAAGAAAGCTATACATTGCGAGGGTTATAAATTTGTTACATAAACAGTGCATACATAAAGTGTCTAAAGAAAAATATAAGAAGAAATTTATACATGTGCTGTAGGTAAATAAATGTATACATGAAGAAAGTGCTATACATAAACAAATGCTGTAGGTAAATAAAGTGGTATACATGCTATACATAAACAAAGTGCTGTAGGTAAATAAAGTGTAACATAACAAGTGCTTGTATAATAAAGAAAGAAGAAGTGCTATACATAAACAAAGTGCTGTAGGTAATAAATGTATACATGAAGAAGTAGTATACATAAACAAAGTGCTGTAGGTAAATAAAGGTATACATGAAGAAAATGCTATACATAACAAAGAAAGTGCTGTAGTAAATAAAGTGTATACATGAAGAAAGTGCTATACATAAATGCAAAGTGCTGTAGGTAAATAAAGTGTATACATGAAGAAAGTGCTATACATGAAGAATGCTATACAAAGTGCTTGTAGGTAAATAAAAGTGTATACATGAAGTGCTATACATAAACAAAGTGCTGTAATAAGGTAAAAATGTATGATAGAAAGTGCTATATTACATAAACAAAGCTGTAGGTAAATAAAGTGTATACATGAAGAAATATACATACAAAGTGCTGTAGGTAAATAAAGTGTATACATAAACAAAGTGCTGTAGGTAAATAAAGTGTATACATGAAGAAAGTGCTATACATAAACAAAGTGCTGTAGGTAAATAAAGTGTATACGATGAAGAAAGTGCTATAAAAACCAAGCTGTATAAAAAAGTATACATAAACAAAGTGCTGTAGGTAAATAAAGTGTATACATGAAGAAAGTGCTATACATAAACAAAGTGCTGTAGGTAAATAAAGTGTATACATGAAGAAAGTGCTATACATAAACAAAGTGCTGTAGGGTAAATAAAGTGTATACGATGATAATGAAGAAAGTGCTATACATAAACAAAAGTGCTGTAGGTAAATAAAGTGGTATACATGAAGAAAGTGCTATACATAAACAAAGTGCTGTAGGTAAATAAAAGTGTATACATGAAGAAATGCTATACATAAACAAGTGCTGTAGGTAAATAACAGTGTATACATGAAGAAAGTGCTAATACATAAACAAAGTGCTGTAGTAAATAAAGTGTATACATGTGCTATATATCAACAAAGTGCTGTAGGTAAATAAAGTGTATACATGAAAAAGTGCTATACATAAACAAAGTGCTGTAGGTAAATAAAGATACATGAAGAAAGTGCTATACATAAACAAAGTGCTGTAGGTAAATAAAAGTGCTATACATGAAGAAAGTGCTATAACATAAACAAAGTGCTGTAGGTAAATAAAGTGTATACATGAAGAAAGTGCTATACAAAACAAGTGCTGTAGTAAATAAAGTGTATACATGAAGAAAGTGCTATACATAAACAAAGTGCTGTAGGTAAATAAAGTGTATACATGAAGAAAGTGCTATACATAAACAAAGTGCTGTAGGTAAATAAAGTGTATACATGAAGAAAGTGCTATACATAAACAAAAGTGCATGTAGTGTAAATAAAAGTGTATACATGAAGAAAGTGCTATACATAAACAACAAAGTGCTGTAGGTAAATAAAGTGCTATACATGAAGAAAGTGCTATACATAAACAAAGTGCTTGTAGGTAAATAAAGTGTATACATGAAGAAAGTGCTATACATAAAACAAAGTGCTGTAGGTAAATAAAAGTGTATACATGAAGAAAGTGCTATACATAAACAAAGTGCAAGTGCGTGTAGGTGTAAATAAAGTGTATACATGAAGAAAGTGCTATACATAAACAAAGTCTGTAGGTAAATAAAGTGTATACATGAAGAAAGTGCTATACATAAACAAAGTGCTGTAGGTAAATAAAGTGTATACATGAAGAAAGTGCTATACATAAACAAAGTGCTGTAGGTAAATAAAGAGAAAGTGTATACATGAATAAATGTGCATATACATAAACAAAGTGCTGTAGGTAAATAAAGTGTATACATGAAGAAAGTGCTATACATAAACAAAGTGCTGTAGGTAAATAAAGTGTAACAATGAAGAAAGTGCTATACATAAACAAAGTGCTGTAGGTAAAAAAGTCATGAAGAAAGTGTGCTAACATAAACAAAGTGTCAGGTAAAATAAAGTGTATACATGAAGATAGTGCTATACATAAACAAAGTGCTGTAGGTAAATAAAGTGTTACACATGAGAAAGTGCTATACATAAACAAAGTGCTGTAGGTAACATATAAGTGTATACATGAAGAAAAGTGCTATACATAAACAAAGTGCTGTAGGTAAATAAAGTGTATACATGAAGAAAGTGCTATACATAAACAAAGTGCTGTAGGTAAATAAGAGTGTATACATGAAGAAAGTCTATACATAAAACAAAGTTGTATACAGTGGTAAATACCTATAATAAACAAAGTGCTGTAGGTAAATAAAGGTGTATACATGAGGTAGAAGTGCTATAAATCATAAACAAAGTGCTGTAGGTAAATAAAGTGTATACATGAAGAAAGTGCTATACATAACAAAGTGCTGTAGGTAAATAAAGTGTATACATGAAAAAGTGCTATACATAAACAAAGTGCTGTAGGTAAATAAAGTGTAACATGAAGAAAGTGCTGATACATACACAAAGTGCTGTAAAATAAAGTGTATACATGAAGAAAGTGCTATACATAACAAAGTGCTGTATGTAAATAAAGTGTAATACATGAAGAAAGTGCTATAAACATAAAAACAAGTGCTGTAGGTAAATAAAGTGTAATACATGAAGAAAGTGCTATACATAACAAAGTGCTGTAGTAAAATAAAGTGTATACATGAAGAATGCATAAAACAAAGTGCTGTAGAAAGTAAGCTCAGTGCCTGTAGGTAAATAAAGTGTATACATGAAGAAAGTGCTATATAAACAAAGTGCTGTAGTAAATAAAGTATACATGAAGAAAGTGCTAAACATAAACAAAGTGTAGGAAATAAATAAATATACATGAAGAAAATAAACAAAGTGCTAAATAAGTGTATACATAAGTCTATACAAAACATACAATAAACAAAGTGCTGTAGGTAAAATAAAGTGCTATATACATGAAGAAAGTGCTATACATAAACAAAGTGCTGTAGGAAATAAAGTGTTATACATGAAGAAAGTGCTAGTGACATAAAACAAAGTGCTGTAGGTAAATAAAGTGTATACATGAAGAAAGTGCTATAACAATAAATACAAAGTGCTATACATAAAACAATTGTAGGTAAATAAAGTGTATACATGAAGAAAGTATACAAAAACAAAGCTTATAAATAAGTTAACATAAAACAAAGTGCTGTAGGTAAATAAAGTGTATACATGAAGAAAGTGCTAGCATAAAACATAAATAAACAAAAGTGCTATACATAAACAAAGTAGGTAAATAAAGTGTATACATGAAGAACAGAAAAGTGCTAAGGTAAATAATGATACATAAATAAACAAAGTGCTGTAGGTAAAATAAAGTGTATACATGAAGAAAGTGCTAAGAAAGTACATAAACAAAGTGCTGTAGGTAAATAAAGTGTATACATGAAGAAAGTGCTATAACATAAACAAAGTGCTGTAGTAAATAAAGTGTATACATGAAGAAAGTGCTATACATAAACAAAGTGCTGTAGTAAATAAAGTGTATACACTATGAAAAAGTATACAAAACAGTGCTGTAGGTAAATAAAGTGTATACATGAAGAAAGTGCTATACATAAAGACAAAGTGCTGTAGGTAAATAAGTGTATACATGAAGAAAGTGCTATACATAAACAAAGTGCTGTAGGTAAATAAAGTGTATACATGAAGAAAGTGCTATACATAAACAAAGCGCTGTAGGTAAATAAAGTGTATACATGAAGAAAGTGCTATACATAAACAAAGTGCTGTAGTAAATAAAGTGTATACATGAAGAAAGTGCTATAGCAATAAACAAAGTGCTGTAGGTAAATAAAGTGTATACATGAAGAAAGTGCTATACATAAACAAAGTGCTGTAGGTAAATAAAGTGTATACATGAAGAAAGTGCTATACATAAACAAAGTGCTGTAGGTAAATAAAGTGTATACATGAAAGAAATTGCTATACATAACAAAGTGCTGTAGGTAAATAAAGTGTATACATGAAGAAAGTGCTATACATAAACAAAGTGCTGTAGGTAAATAAAGTGTATACATGAAGAAAGTGCTATTACATAAACAAGTGCTGTAGGTAAATAAAGTGTATACATGAAGAAAATGTGCTATACATAAACAAAGTGCTGTAGGTAAATAAAGTGTATACATGAAGAAAGTGACTATAAACATAAAACAAAGTGCTGTAGGTAAATAAAGTGTATACATGAAGAAAGTGCTATACATAAACAAAGTGCTGTAGGTAAATAAAGTGTATACATGAAGAAAGTGCATATACATAAACACAAAGTGCTGTAGGTAAATAAAGTGTATACATGAAAGAAAGTGCTATACATAAACAAAGTGCTGTAGGTAATAAAGTGTATACATGAAGAAAGTGCTATACATAAACAAAGTGCTGTAGGTAAATAAAGTGTATACATGAAGAAAGTGCTATACATAAACAAAGTGCTGTAGGTAAATAAAGTGTATACATGAAGAAAGTGCTATACATAAACAAAGTGCTGTAGGTAAATAAGTGTATACATGAAGAAAGTGCTATACATAAACAAAGTGCTGTAGGTAAATAAAGTGTATACATGAAGAAAGTGCTATACATATAAACAAATGCTGTAGGTAAATAAAGTGTATACATGAAGAAAGTGCTATACATAAACAAAGTGCTGTAGGTAAATAAAGTGTATATACATGAAGAAAGTGCTATACATAAAACAAAGTGCTGTAGGTAAATAAAGTGTATACATGAAGAAAGTGCTATACATAAACAAAGTGCTGTAGGTAAATAAAGTGTATACATGAAGAAAGTGCTATACATAAACAAAGTGCTGTAGGTAAATAAAGTGTATACATGAAGAAAGTGCTATACATAAACAAAGTGCTGTAGGTAAATAAAGTGTATACATGAAGAAAGTGCTATACATAAACAAAGTGCTGTAGGTAAATAAAGTGTATACATGAAGAAAGTGCTATACATAAACAAAGTGCTGTAGGTAAATAAAGTGTATACATGAAAAAAGTGCTATACATAAACAAAGTGCTGTAGGTAAATAAAGTGTATACATGAAGAAAGTGCTATACATAAACAAAGTGCTGTAGGTAAATAAAGTGTATACATGAAGAAAGTGCTATACATAAACAAAGTGCTGTAGGTAAATAAAGTGTATACATGAAGAAAGTGCTATACATAAACAAAGTGCTGTAGGTAAATAAAGTGTATACATGAAGAAAGTGCTATACATAAACAAAGTGCTGTAGGTAAATAAAGTGTATACATGAAGAAAGTGCTATACATAAACAAAGTGCTGTAGGTAAATAAAGTGTATACATGAAGAAAGTGCTATACATAAACAAAGTGCTGTAGGTAAATAAAGTGTATACATGAAGAAAGTGCTATACATAAACAAAGTGCTGTAGGTAAATAAAGTGTATACATGAAGAAAGTGCTATACATAAACAAAGTGCTGTAGGTAAATAAAGTGTATACATGAAGAAAGTGCTATACATAAACAAAGTGCTGTAGGTAAATAAAGTGTATACATGAAGAAAGTGCTATACATAAACAAAGTGCTGTAGGTAAATAAAGTGTATACATGAAGAAAGTGCTATACATAAACAAAGTGCTGTAGGTAAATAAAGTGTATACATGAAGAAAGTGCTATACATAAACAAAGTGCTGTAGGTAAATAAAGTGTATACATGAAGAAAGTGCTATACATAAACAAAGTGCTGTAGGTAAATAAAGTGTATACATGAAGAAAGTGCTATACATAAACAAAGTGCTGTAGGTAAATAAAGTGTATACATGAAGAAAGTGCTATACATAAACAAAGTGCTGTAGGTAAATAAAGTGTATACATGAAGAAAGTGCTATACATAAACAAAGTGCTGTAGGTAAATAAAGTGTATACATGAAGAAAGTGCTATACATAAACAAAGTGCTGTAGGTAAATAAAGTGTATACATGAAGAAAGTGCTATACATAAACAAAGTGCTGTAGGTAAATAAAGTGTATACATGAAGAAAGTGCTATACATAAACAAAGTGCTGTAGGTAAATAAAGTGTATACATGAAGAAAGTGCTATACATAAACAAAGTGCTGTAGGTAAATAAAGTGTATACATGAAGAAAGTGCTATACATAAACAAAGTGCTGTAGGTAAATAAAGTGTATACATGAAGAAAGTGCTATACATAAACAAAGTGCTGTAGGTAAATAAAGTGTATACATGAAGAAAGTGCTATACATAAACAAAGTGCTGTAGGTAAATAAAGTGTATACATGAAGAAAGTGCTATACATAAACAAAGTGCTGTAGGTAAATAAAGTGTATACATGAAGAAAGTGCTATACATAAACAAAGTGCTGTAGGTAAATAAAGTGTATACATGAAGAAAGTGCTATACATAAACAAAGTGCTGTAGGTAAATAAAGTGTATACATGAAGAAAGTGCTATACATAAACAAAGTGCTGTAGGTAAATAAAGTGTATAACATGAAGAAAGTGCTATACATAAACAAAGTGCTGTAGGTAAATAAAGTGTATACATGAAGAAAGTGCTATACATAAACAAAGTGCTGTAGGTAAATAAAGTGTATACATGAAGAAAGTGCTATACATAAACAAAGTGCTGTAGGTAAATAAAGTGTATACATGAAGAAAGTGCTATACATAAACAAAGTGCTGTAGGTAAATAAAGTGTATACATGAAGAAAGTGCTATACATAAACAAAGTGCTGTAGGTAAATAAAGTGTATACATGAAGAAAGTGCTATACATAAACAAAGTGCTGTAGGTAAATAAAGTGTATACATGAAGAAAGTGCTATACATAAACAAAGTGCTGTAGGTAAATAAAGTGTATACATGAAGAAAGTGCTATACATAAACAAAGTGCTGTAGGTAATAAAGTGTATACATGAAGAAAGTGCTATACATAAACAAAGTGCTGTAGGTAAATAAAGTGTATACATGAAGAAAGTGCTATACATAAACAAAGTGCTGTAGGTAAATAAAGTGTATACATGAAGAAAGTGCTATACATAAACAAAGTGCTGTAGGTAAATAAAGTGTATACATGAAGAAAGTGCTATACATAAACAAAGTGCTGTGGTAAATAAAGTGTAACATGAAGAAAGTGCTATACATGTGCTGTAGGTAAATAAAGTGTATACATGAAGAAAGTGCTATACATAAACAAAGTGCTGTAGTAAATAAAGTGTATACATGAGAAAGTGCTATACATAAACAAGTGCTGTAAAATAAAGTGTATACATGAAGAAAGTGCTATACATAAACAAAGTGCTGTAGGTAAATAAAGTGTATACATGAAGAAAGTGCTATACATAAACAAAGTGCTGTAGGTAAATAAAGTGTATACATGAAGAAAGTGCTATACATAAACAAAGTGCTGTAGGTAAATAAAGTGTATACATGAAGAAAGTGCTATACATAAACAAAGTGCTGTAGGTAAATAAAGTGTATACATGAAGAAAGTGCTATACATAAACAAAGTGCTGTAGGTAAATAAAGTGTATACATGAAGAAAGTGCTATACATAAACAAAGTGCTGTAGTAAATAAAGTGTATACATGAAGAAAGTGCTATACATAAACAAAGTGCTGTAGGTAAATAAAGTGTATACATGAAGAAAGTGCTATACATAAACAAAGTGCTGTAGGTAAATAAAGTGTATACATGAAGAAAGTGCTATACATAAACAAAGTGCTGTAGGTAAATAAAGTGTATACATGAAGAAAGTGCTATACATAAACAAAGTGCTGTAGGTAAATAAAGTGTATACATGAAGAAAGTACTATACATAAACAAAGTGCTGTAGGTAAATAAAGTGTATACATGAAGAAAGTGCTATACATAAACAAAGTGCTGTAGGTAAATAAAGTGTATACATGAAGAAAGTGCTATACATAAACAAAGTGCTGTAGGTAAATAAAGTGTATACATGAAGAAAGTGCTATACATAAACAAAGTGCTGTAGGTAATAAAGTGTATACATGAAGAAAGTGCTATACATAAACAAAGTGCTGTAGGTAAATAAAGTGTATACATGAAGAAAGTGCTATACATAAACAAAGTGCTGTAGGTAAATAAAGTGTATATACAAGGAAAGTGCTCTATATAAAGAAAAAATGATTCGTACCTGGGTGATCATTTCATCATGCTTGAGTTTTGTAACAGCCTCCTCCAAGTGAGTGATTCGAGTTGCTGCCTCAGCCAGGACGCAGTGGGTACCAATATCTCGGTTGATCTGCAGTTGATCATGTTTGTTGGTTGATAAGATTGATTACTCACTCTTGCTTAGGTTGAAAAGATTAGTCACTCTTTCTTAGGTTGATAAAGTTGATAGGTCACTCTTTCTTAGGTTGATAGGATTGATTGCTCACTCTTGCTTCGGTTGATAAGGTTGATCGGCCACTCTGGCCTACGCCCTTTGCACCTGCCCCAGACAGGACGCAGTGGGCACCAATATCTCGGTTTATCTGCAGTTCATCATGTTTGTTGGTTGATAAGATTGATTGGTCACTATTGGTGAGTTTGAAACGATTGATCACTCATGCTTAGGTTGATACGGTCACCTAGATTGATAAGGTCGCGTAGGTTGATAAAGCTGAATGGTCACTCAGGCTTATGCCCTTTGCTCCTGCCTCAGCAAGACGCAGCAGGCACCAATATTTTGGTTTATCTTCACTTAATCATGTTTGTTGGTTGATTACAATGGGTAGGATTGCGGTTTTGGAGGAAATAAAAAACTTGAACTCTTGAAAACGACAAAATCGTCAAATCGTCTAAAAAGACTACTCTCCATTACAATGGGTAGGATAACAGATAAGATGGCTTGATAAGATTGATTGGTCACTATTGGTTAGGTTTAAAAGATTGGTCACTCTTGCTTAGGTTGATAAGGCTGAATGGTCACTCAGGCTTACGCCCTTTGCTCTTGCCTCAGCCAGGACGCAGCGGGCACCAATATTTGGTTTATCTGCAGTTGGACAGGTAGGTTGGTTGGTTGGTTGGTTGGTTGATAGGATTGATTGGTCACTCTTGCTTAGCTTGATTAGGCTGAATGGTCACTCTGGCCTACGCCCTTTGCACCTGCCCCAGCCAGGACGCAGTGGGCACCAATATTTTGGTTTATCTGCCGTTGATCAGGTACATGTAAAGAATAGTTGCAAGAACCCCATTTCATCATGATTAAGTTTTGTAACAGCCTCCTCCAAGTGAGTGATTCGAGTTGCTGCCGGGGTGCAGCGGGTACCAATATCTCGGTTTATCTGCAGTTGGTCAGGTAAGTTGGTTGATAGGATTGATTGGTCACTCTTGCTTAGCTTGATAAGGCTGAATGGTCACTCTAGCCTACGCCCTTTGATCCTGCCCCAGCAGCCAGGACGCAGCGGGCACCAATATTTTGGTGTATCTGCAGTTGATCACGTAGGTTTGATGATAAGATTGATCGATCACTCTTGTTTAGGTAGCTAAGGTAGGGTGATAGGTTACTCACGCATGCCCTTTGTTTTCATATAAATAATGGAAATAGTCGCTGGATGGCTCAATAATAGAGCTCGATGAAACAAGGTGTGGTGTTCAAATCCCTACAGTGTTATCGGTCGCTGTCAACTGCCATGGTAGCTTTGTCCAGGTAAAGTAGCAGCCTGTTATCTACCCCCGGAAGACTGGGCACCCTAAAACCACGCCCCACCACCTTCACTCCTCATCCAGATGAGCAGATCCCTACAAGCATCAGCTTCTAGGCAGCTCCCCGTTCTATCTCCTCATCCAAAACTTAAGCTACCTAGTGCACCAGACCGGGGTAGAACAAACCGGTTGGTATTCCGGTATTGGGGTATTTGATGGTCGGTATACCGGAGCCCGAAATTACCAACGTCAGTTTGCCCGGAACTTTCTGCGAGACCTGGAAGCTGATGTCGCCAGCTATTACTGTTTGTACCTCTCCAGCTGAGCAGATCCCTTTTTATCTGTTCCTTACACCCAGCAGCCTAGCTACTACTAGCAGCAACGAGTAGCAGCTAGAAAAGGAAATCAAGGAGGGTTGTTCTGTTATCCTTGGATAGCCTATGGACCGTTCAAGGGACAATCCCATCTTATCAGTACTGTTTGGATCTGAATTTGCAGGGGGTACAAGGCGTGCCTACCATGTTTACACTCACTGCACTGTATGTATGTATGTATGTATGTATGTTGCAGTCCAGGGTTAGACCAAATAGGCTAAAAGGACTTGCCCAACCGTGATAGGAAGGGTTTAAAAAGAAAAATCACTGATGTCTTGAACCCCAGACACTCACTGCACGCTGGGTGCTAAACGCTGATGTAGTAGATCACACCTATGAACTTTCCTTACACACCCAACACTTCATCAATGCTTTTTCTTCTTTATAGCCCTTCTGCCACGGTTGTTTAGCCTATCTAGCCTACCCCTGGTCTGTAACATACATACATACATACATACATACATACATACATACATACATACATACATACATACATACATACATACATACATACATACATACATACATACATACATACATACATACATACATACATACATACATACATACAATACATACATACATACATACATACATACATACATACATACATACATACATACATACATACATACATACATACATACATACATACATACATACACACATACATACATACATACATACATACATGCATACACACCCAACTTACCTGATCTGTTAGACTCATTGAGCTGAAGATCCCCACAGTCAATGCTACCATCAGCAGTGTCCTGATCTGGATTCGCAGGGGACGAGGTGCACATACCATTCCTAGGTAGCTGCTGCTCACTTGCTGAGGCACTCCGGCAGTAGCAAAGCCACCGATAACACCAATGGCCACCATGAGCGTGCCGACGAACTGACAAGCACAAGGAGCAGGTAGGTTAGGATATAATTAGAAGCAGCACAAGCTATGCCTAGGTAGCTGATGGTCACTTGCTGAGTCACTCCGGCAGTAGCAAAGTAACTAATAACACCAATGCCCACCATGAGCGCGTCGTCGAACTGACAAGCACATTGAGCAGGCAGGTTATGGTTCAAAGAGTAGCTGCAAAAGCTAGAGTCGCGCAATTTCGTGTCTTATTTTGCCTGTGACTACCCTGGAAGTTGAAAAGGCACCAATAACACCAATGCCCACTATGAGTGCGCTGACGAACTAACAAGCGCAAGGAGCAGGTAGGTTAGGATAGAAAGAGTAGCACCAAAAGCTAGAGTGAAAACAAATTGCGCGTTATTTTGCCTGTGACTACCCTAGCAGTAGCAAAGCCACCAGTAGCACCAATGGCAACCAATACAAAGCCACCAATCATACCGATACTCTGGCCGTAGCAAAGCAACCAGTAACACCAATGGCCACCATGAGTGCGAGCAAATGGAGTAGGCAGGTCAGGGTTCAAGTAGTAGCAGCATAAGCGAGAGTGAAACAATTTCATGTATTTTTTGCCTGTGACAGTGACTGTGTAAAGAGCAGGTCAGGGGTCAAATAATAGCACGATTTATGATTTTGGGGGCATCAGTTCATCAGGTTGTCTTTGTATTTGATCTGCCTTTCCTGTTTTTAATGTCAGGCAAGTACCTTTAGTAGGGACCAGCATATTGTATGATGTTGACCAAAGGGGAGTATGATATCATATGATATCATTCAAATTGCGGCATATGGTATTGCATGTAGATGGTAAATTTAGCCTTATCGGACTGCCGGCATCATATGATATCATATTGCCGTTCCCTATCTTTTAGCCTAGTTGGCTACCCCTGGACTGCACAAGTACATACAGTAGCATTGAAATATATCTCTTATATGAGTTGGCGAGAGGTCTAGGGCTCCAACCTGGACCGCGCCCTATCAACCACGTTATCACCTTCAGAATGACACACACACAATAACTTTACATAGACTGAAACGATTTCATGCTGTTGTGTCTGAGGTCGCCATGACTTCGTAGTGTCCTCTTGGTTTCTGTTTCTAGCTGAGGGCAAGTGAATGAAACAAATATAGGTTTGCTTTCATAGCAGAGGCTTACTGTGCATTTATTTTGGATGCCCCTGCCCCTGCCCCTGCCCCTGCCCCTGCCCCTGCCCCTGCCCCTGCCCCTGCCCCTGCCCCTGCCCCTGCCCCTACCCCTGCCCCTGCCCTTTAACCTGCCCTCAGCTAGAAAATGAAATCAAGGGGGTTGTTCTGTTACCCTTGGATAGCCAATGGACCGGTTAAGGGACGATCCCGAGAACGGGTGACTTGTTGGACAATGTTACGGTCGGCATAGTCGATGATATTGTAGCTTGAAACCAAATATCAGGCGCAGTTGCGGTCTGTTAAAGCATAACCCACAGGAACCATTCCCCACTGCAAGCAAACGGGAAGGTTCCTTCAACCCACCGCCCAGTGGCAAGGCGTGAACAAACATTTGTCTATACATATTGTAGCTTGAAAGCAAGTCCAAGCCCAGGCGCAGTCACGGTCTGCGAAAGCATAACCCACAGGAACCATTCCCCAGTGCAAGCAAACGAGAAGGTTCCTTCAACCTAACGCCCAGTGGCAAGGCGTGAAAAACATTTGTATATTCATATTGTTGCTTGAAAGCGATCATCTCGCTGGACTGAAAAAGGTGCTGGGTCCGAATCCCTACGGGTGCGCTTTAGCGTCTGCGGTTGCTGTCAACCGCCATGGTAGCACTGTCCAGGAAAAAATAGTAGCCAGTTCTCTATCGCCGTAAGACAGGGATCCCTTAATACCACGCCCCACCAGGAGTTCTCATTACTTTTTTAGCTTGAAAGCAATTATCACCTGACTCTGCAGCTTTGTTTCTCCACTCAAGTCAGTGCTCCCAATTATACTTGTCAGCACACCAAGCACCTGCAGATCATCGCAGATCAGTTCACCAACATGTAAGATTATATCGGGTTCTACGTATGTATGTATGTATGTATGTATGTATGTATGTATGTATGTATGTATGTATGTATGTATGTATGTATGTATGTATGTATGTATGTATGTATGTATGTATGTATGTATGTATGTATGTATGTATGTATGTATGTATGTATGTATGTATGTATGTATGTATGTATGTATGTATGTATGTATGTATGTATGTATGTATGTATGTATGTATGTATGTATGTATGTATACAGTTCAGGGGTAGGCCAAATAGGTTAAAGAAACTTGCCCAACCGTGATAGGAAGGGCTTATAAGAAACAGCATTGATGAACTGAACCCCAAACAATCCGGATCGGGATTGGGTTGGGTCGTTGCTTAACTTGGTTACATGGCTCCAGCCTTTAAGGCTGCCCATCGTCTTCGGCAGTAACATAATCATTTCATGTAAACGCATTGTTATCAAAATATATTTGATCCAATCTCTTCATAAAATAATTGATAAACAAAGGCAACTTCTCATGGCCTTCCACCTCTGGAATGCACATAAGTTAATTTTTTTGATTTTTACATGGTTTTCAGCGAACTCTAGGCTGCTCACCGTCTTCCAATTCCATGTCCCCTCATGTGATACCCGTAGAAGACAGGGAGCATACACTGCGGACTGAACAGTTTGAAGAACTATTACCAAACCCACATCCAAATCGGATAGTTTATTGGCATCCAGTCAGATCCAGTAAACAAAAAGGCAGACCTCCCGATTTGTCCAAGGCCCATGTCCAACATGTCAGGAAAGACATAAACTTGCGGGCACGCACATAGTTTTATGCGTCACGTATTCCTTACATTTTTCAAGGTCAATCATTGCACACACCCACACAGTTTTGCAGCAACATTGGCACAGTTATGCAGCACTTACCAACGCAATCTTATGCAGCACTCGCACACACACAGTTATGCAGCAACACCGGCATCAGACATACATCCAACTAGAAAGCCATTAGCTTGGATGCCCTTACATTGTTCAAGGTCAATCATTGCACTCACACACACAATTATGCAGCAACATTGTCACAGTTATCCAGCACTGACCAACGCAATCGTATGCAGCACTCACACACACACTGTTATGCAGCAACATTGTCACAGTTATGCAGCACTGACCAACGCAATTGTATGCAGCACTCACACACACACTGTTATGCAGCAACATTGGCATCAGACATCCAAATAGGAAGCCATTGGCTTGGTTGTCCTTGCATTGTTCGAGGTCAATCACTTCACTCACCCACACAGTTATGCAGCAACATTGACACAGTTGTGCAGCACCGACCAACACAACCGTATGCAGCACTCACCCACACAGTTATACACTTTTACAGCAACCAAGGCAGCAGGCATCCCACTAGGAAGCCATTGACTTGGATGCCCTTCCATTTTTCAATGTCAATCATTGCACTCACCCACACAGTTATGCAGCAACATGTGACACAATTATATGACACAATTATATGACACAATTATGCAGCACCGGCCAACATAATCGTATGCAGCTCTCACCCACATAGTTATGCAGCAACATTGGCACAGTTATGCAGCACCGGCCAACACAATTGTATGCAGCTCTCACCCACACAGTTATGCAGCATCACCGGCATCAGACAACCCACTAGAAATCCATTGACTTGGATGCCCTTCCATTTTTGAAGGTCAATCATTGCACTCACCGACACAGTTATGCAGCAACATTGGTACAGTTATGCAGCACCGACCAACGCAATCGTACGCAGCACTCACCCACACAGTTATGCAGCAACACTAGCACCAGACATCCAACTAGACATTGGCTTGGTTGCCCTTACATTGTCCAGGGTCAATCATTGCACTCACTGACACAGTAATGCAGCAACACTAGCAGCAGATATATATCCCACTAGAAAGCTATTGGTTTGGATACCCTTATATTGTCCAAGGTCAATCATTGCACTCACCGACACAGTTATGCAGCAACACTAGCAGCAGATATATATCCCACCAGTAAGCCATTGGTTTGGATACCCTTATATTGTCTAAGGTCAATCATTGCACTCACACACACAGTTATGCAGCAACACTAGCAGCAGATATATATCCCACCAGTAAGCCATTGGTTTGGATACCCACCAACACAGTTATGCAGCAAGATTGTCACTGTTATGCATCACCGACCAACACAATCTTATGCAGCACTCACCGCAACAGTTATGCAGAAACTTGAACTTGGTTACATATAGCGTATTCAGAAACACCAGCATCAGACATCCCACTAGAAAGCCATTGGTTTGGATGCCCTTACATTGTCCAAGGTCAATCATTGCACTCACCGACACAGTAATGCAGCAACACCGGCAGCAGAAATCCCACCAGGAAGCAAATGGCTTGGTTGATGACGGCTTGTTTGGGCCAGATGGTGCTGTGTGTCAAAAGTAAAGCTTTCAGGTTATGTAAGAAATTAATTAGTGCTCTTAATAGTCTATTCTACGATCCTTCCAAAAACGTGGTATTATTGAACAGAAAAGGATCAAAGGGCGAGTCTCCCTACAATAGCCCAAGACTCGAAGGATTAAAGCATAGAGGTTGTGTAAGAAAGTTTAAAAAACGCCTGGAGGGCGTGGAACCTCCCGTATGCCCAACCTGGGGGGAGACACATGGCAGACAAAGTAAGAAAGTAATTAGTGCGGTTAACGAAATTGAAATTGTTACATCCGTATAATACAATTACTCACAGGACGTGAAGTTAAGGACACCACAGCGCAAGCCGGAGCTAGCTATAGTGCGTTTAACGACGTATTCTACCGCCCTTCCAATAACGTAGTGTTATTCATTCTGGCATATGATTATAATCGTATAATTAAATTATCACCGTAGCAGGAACTTAGTGTCGGCAAAACGATCGTTCGGGGGTTCAGGTCATCAATGCTTTTTCTTCTAAGCCCTTCCTGCCAGGGTTGGGCAAGACCCTTTAGCCTATTTGGCATAACCCTGGATTGTAACATACATACGTACATTAATTATGTTATGTTAATATGTTATGGGACACAGTGCATTTTTACATGATTTTATGGACCTCCAACCAATCAGCCTGGGGGGGGGAATTTAATTTTCACTCAGCTATCATGCGAATTTACTGCAATTCAGGGGGTCTTCGACACCCTTGTGTGCACCCCCTTGTAGCAAAAAAAAAGATAACGCCTGGAGGGGCGTGGTGTTAAGGGGACCCTCCCGTACGCCGAACCCCCTTTAGCATTTTTCTCACCCATAATGCAGCCTTGCAAGCCAAGCCAAATAAAAAGGTGCATAAGACCCCCGAAATCAGCAGTGTTTGATGTGCTCCTATGCACTCTGTTGTGGATATATCATTGTGGATACATCATTTCGGTCTGTGTTGCAGCATTCATAGATCGAGATGGAAGACTGTAATTTATGTGTACCAACACTGATCCACATGTAACTGTTTTGTATCCCCCGTGTATGGGGTTGAGTTCATCAGTTTTTTATAGGCATGTCCATGAGGATACCGACTTAACCGTATGGAATGTGGAATTCTGCGATTCCACATTCAGAACCTTTATGCATGGAAATGGCACTAAGTCTTTTTGGAGCAACCTAGCCGACTATCTTTCTACTTGTAGAAGAGCAAGACAGGAAGCCCTGGACTGCTTAGTGGCACCGTAATTTATTATCCCTTTTTTTCTTTTTGTGACTTCTCATTTGTTAGCTTCTTACCTCCGCCACTGTAAGTGGTTGAGATCTGGGTCCTGCTCTAGGGGGTTTAATACCTACGCCACCAAAACGGTGGTTGGGAGTTTGGTTTGTTTGTCCTCGACACACCCCTGATGTAATGGGGTTTTTTGCTTTGTGGGTGCTTTTTCTTTTTGTTTAAAGCACAGAGTCTCATACACCCTCGCGGTGTCAAGTAGACTTTAACATGTAATGTAATGTAATGTAATGTAATGTAATGTAATGTAATGTAATGTAATGTAATGTAATGTAATGTAATGTAATGTAATGTAATGTAATGTAATGTAATGTAATGTAATGTAATGTAATGTAATCAGTGTTTTTTCGTATTAGCCCCTCCTGTCACGGTTGGGCGAGTCCTTTCAGAACACTTGGCCCTACCCAGGGCCTATCCCTGGACTGTTAACGCAACAACAACAAATCCACATGTGGATCCTCCAAATTATTTAAGTGGTGTGCGCAAAAACGGCTATTGCACATGCCAAAACTTGGACTTGAACTTTGTTATAGGACTCCAGCCTGTAAGGCTGCTCGCCTTCTTCGGCAGTAACTTAATCAATTCAAATCGAAGCATCACTATCATAATATCTCTACTTCGCTAGTCATATTCCTCAGGATTTGGGCATAAACATTAAAAATCGTGGCGACCGATGCCCAGGTGTAGCATTTGTGAAGGTGGAAACATTACAAAACGTTGCGCCCGATGCCCAGGTGTAGCATTTGGGAACCTGAAAACATTACCCACACCTGGGGGCGCGATGGACCAAAATGGGAATAAACATTAAATATCGCCGCAGGTGGCTGCCATAGTGATGGCCTGACGGGTGCCAAAATATGCATCAGTCAGCTGTGGGTTTTCTGTATCTACGGTATGCATGTTCATGCACAGATACAGACCAGGGCTTTATATAATGAGCCAAAATAAGTTGCCCATCCTCGAACAATCTCAACATTTCCAATCGGCATATTTAATGCCTGAGGGCTGAAGCTTTCTGACAGGAATAATATGATTGTTTCGATGAGGATTTTTGTCCTTGATCCGCAATATTGTCGGGCAATATTGTCGGTAGTGCGGCGGATCTACTTACCATTGTCATGTACAGGAAGCTTGAACTGGGAACCTTGAAAAGCTCCTCCAGAATCATTCTGGATCATGTTGGTCACTTGGGCACCAAATCTTGACATGTTGCTTGCTCTTAATCCAGGAGGCTGAACCTTCTTATTCTCCGTTGTTAGCTGCTGGGTATCCCACAGGCCTCCTTCTGCGCGTTCCACGACTCAAGGGCCCTGATTTATTCTCGATCGATTGGGCGAGTTGTGATCGACACTTGGAGTTATGGCCGGTGCCGGAGTAAATCAGCAGACCTTAACGCCAATGTCTCTCTGCCCAAAGTGAAGTGCCAGAGGAGCTGACAACCGAGCGAACGAAGAAAAATAGACCCAGAAGAGCAAAGAAGAATGGACTGAGAAGAGAAAACCAGTAAGTGAAGAAGAGTAGAGTCAGAAGAGCAAACCACCGAAGTATAGACCCTCCTTTGTACTTCCGAAATGGAAAGCAGAGAGGAATTCGCCCCAAATTCGCCCTAAATTCGCCTCAATTATTAAGTAGAAAGCGGAGGGCCAGGGAAATTCACCTCTAATCGAATCGATTTAATCGTTCGAGATGCAGCTACTGTGTCCTGCTGTTGGATCTTGCGTCAGTTCAATTTCAGTCGTAATCCGATTTGACTTCAGGCATGAAAGCTTATTGCAGACCTGAAAACTACTGGTGCTGAATAACTTCTGGATGCGGCTCGGAACAATGGCTCAGAATACAAGGAGAAAGATAAGAGGAACCCAAAGGTGCGAAAGCAAATAAATTGGTGTAGTGAAAGTCGGACGCGATGCTTTGGTTTTCAGTGTCTTCGGCGTTTATTGCAGCAGCGTCTGTCAAATTCTGACGGCTATCAACCAGCAGCATCAGCAGCAGTAGCAGTAGCAGCCTACCTACCTTTCAAAAACGCGTACAGCAGTTCCGTGCATGGCCATATTGGTATCATCCCTCGACCGCCCCCATGTACGACATGCGAACCCCGACATGCGAACCTCTCGTTCGATTCTGATCAAATTTTGACAGCAGGCCTGTGCGAGCTTCTGCATCCATTAATTGAATCGAGTTCAAGTGGATCTATTTATCAATTCACTAGGATTTTTTTAATTACTGTCGCGAACTATTTTCCACCCCAAAACCGGCCAAAACTATTAAACAGTGGAAGTGTGGAATAGCGCTCATTTTTTCTATCGAAAAGATTTTCACCTGGGAACCCTTACACAATAGTGTAGAATTAAATATATCGTAGAATTGAATTATCACTGCAGCACTAACTCAGCCCCCTTGCCGGTAAAACGATTGTTAGGTGTTCAGTTCATCAATGATTATCCCTTTAAGCTCTTCCTGTCACGGTTGGGCAAGTCCCTTTGGTCTATTTTCCCTACCCCAGGACTGCAACATACATACACACGCAAGCAAGCGCCACCGAGAGTTCAGAAAGAAAGGCGGGACATTTCCTATGTAATTAGGCACCCATTATTGAGCATTGTTTTCGAATTTCGATTTTTTTCGGAATTGTTACATCCGAGTAATGCGCCGCTCTCAGGACGTGAGGTTAAGGACACCACTGCGTAAGCCAGAGCTAGCAGTAGTCACCATATTGAGCATTTAATAGGCAAACTGACCCCATTAATTCATTGTCTAATAATCGCGTAGATGACGCGAATTAATTAAGCTAGCTGGCACCAACTTTTATCCGCATCAGTCTGAGCTCCAAGGTTGGCTCGGATTCTCCGAAACCATTTATAAGGCCTCGGGGGCTGCTACCTTCCTGACCCGGGCCAAACTGAAATTGACGGATCACGAATTCACGAAAGAATGCTGGATGCATGCAGTCGCTCTACCACACTCGCAGCTTCGTACACACCAACTGCAATTTTCGAGCAGCTGATCGGCATTCCGACTGGGGGGTGCTACCAACTGCGTTTCTACCCCAATAGAGGGGCGAGGAAGCCCGTGGATGAACGCAGCGACGCTGGCGCTATGGCTTCGAGAATTCTGCAAGATTAAACGATTACATACAGCAGTAATTCATGTCTGCCCATGTCTGTGATATGAATTCGCTGAATGTCCTAAATCTGAAATACGCAAGGTTCGGATTGCTGGGAAGGTCGTGTTTGGTTCGTTTTAGCCTACCTTACCGGACCATTCTTGTTCCACTGATGTTTAGCTTTGACTTCTAGTACTCGGGGGATTGCTGTAAGCTGATGTGCGCATGGTTTCGGTCGTTTGGTTTGGCCCGTCTTCGGCTGTAAATCCTGGGCCGGGACACCAGTGGGGTCGGGACGGGCCGGGACGGAATGTCCGTTTGGCCCTGGTTTGGCCTGGCTAGAGAGCCATTTTGGGGGGCCTTGGGCTCATCCTGGAGAGAGCATGAAGCCCTCATGGGTATGATTGCTTTCTTAGGAAACCTGGTCAACAGCCTTCATCAGGTGCCTGAAGGCAATAGCTATGACCTTGGGGTGGTTTGCGGCCAAAAGTTGTAAGGCAACCTCAACTTACATGATTAGTACCGCTATGTTTTTGTCGTGAAAGGAATTTCACCCGAAGAGGTGGGTCTCCCGACAGAAACCAGAGACACCGAGATTTCAGTTCGAATGGCATTGCAACTCCTACAAAATAGTAGGCGCACTTCGGGTCAGTTGGAGATAAATATGTGACGTACCGTCATTTCCAGGATTTCGTTTTTCTTCTGCCAGGTCTGTATATCTTACAATTGCTATGTCAATATGAATAATAAATTAATAAGTCTGGGTAGATTTGGTGACGTCACATTTGTGTACCGATATGCAATGCGCAACATTGGAATGGCGGGGCATGTTTGTAGACTTCGACCAACGAGACTTCAAATGGCATGGCTTGGGTTTCAGTTCATCAGTGCTTTTTATTTTTAAGCCCTTCCTATCACGATTGGGCAAGTCCTTTCAGCTTATTTGGCCTACCCCTGGACTGTAAAATACATACATACATGGCTGACTAGAAGGCACGATATGTCAACATCCCAGACACGCTTGCAATTAAATTGCCCCCAATATACAGGTAGCCGTTTTGCAGTCATTTATCATAGCAAACTTCCTGAGAGATGCGGTGTGTATTGCTCTGGAACCAAATGTGCTCCGACAGTGTCCTTACCCTGTCACACTCCGTTTCTGTGATTGTAACACCGCACGGGGGGGGGGGGGGGGGGGGGGGGGTATTGTCTTCTTTAGTATTCGGTGCAGGGACTGCAGGGACTCGGTCGGTGCCATAGGTTGCGCTCTTACAAGAGACACGATAGATAACACAAGAGGGTAGCAGAGGAGTACTAGTAGCGGAGGCTGAGCAGTACAGGTGAGTACAGGGGGAAATGGGCGGCGCCATCCCAGGCTGGGGGCGTCGCCCCTACTAGACTGCCAGCTCTGAGACCAGACGGGACTCAGAACTGGGTACACAAAGCTACTCTATGTACGATATATTATACAATCGTACAAACCCTAATCCCTGGTAATCTGGTAGGCTAGAGTACCAGGGACTGGGCCCAGGGGTCATTTTTGACTAGTTTAGCCAGACCAACGCGTCGCCATGCAGCGACGGTACGGCGAGGCGTCGTAAAAATAAAAGTAAAGTGCAATGGAGCAGTCCTATGCAAGAGTCTCAAATGGGCTCAACCCGAGGACCCAAGCAGCGTTGTTCAGGAGGACCTCTTCAAGGGGGCGGGAGCCCCCCAGGGTTACCCATTTGTCCATCCGACCGACCGACTGTCCGACCATCCGTCTGACGACGAAGCCTGACAGCCAACTGTCTCGTAACTAACTCGCTTCCGTTGCCACCTGTCGCTCCGTCGTGATCACTCCCCGCCATTTTTTAGCGTCGCTTGCGATGCTGCATATAACTTATTCTAGAGGACTTCCAGCTGTGCGTCCTGAGACGCAACAAACTTTATAGCCTGCGTCCCGAGACGCAACAAATTTCATAGCCTGCGTCCCAAGACGCAACCGACCCATAACCGCCCCCCAGCCTGCGTCCTGCGACGCAACCAACCCACTGAAGCTGCGCTTGCGACGCAACTGACCCTCCCCACGTCCTGTCTCAGGACGCGACGGACCCTTCGACGTTGCGTCTGCGACACAGGACACATCGTCCTGAACAACTCTGGTCCCAAGTTCTGAATCTCAGGAGCCTAGCGTTAGGCACATATACCGGTAATGATAACGCCTGGTGGGGTGTAGTATTAATGGAGCCCTGTCCTACGGCAGTAGGAAACGGGCTGCTACTTGGACAAAGCTACCATGGCGGTTGATAGCGACCGCGAACACGGAAGCGCACCCCTAGGGATTCGAACCCGGCACCTTTTTTGTTCAAGGAGCTCAACCATTCGCCATTCGTCAAAACGGGCACAACTACCGGTAATATACTACGAGATCATAATTAAAATCGCATACAGTATTGTCTATTCAAATTATAAGAATCTTTATATGACTTGTTTGTGTATCCTTTAAAGTACCGGCCAACTCCTCTCAAGAGTTGATAGTTGCTTGTCTATAATTGAGTTATTTGTATTATTGCATTGTAATAAATAAAGCACGCACCCTGCGTCGATAAGTCCTAACTCCTGACCGCTAACTCCTCCTCCTTATCATCATCACCAGGTTGCATGTCCACTTGGCAATCCGTGTCTAGTTTCTAAAGCCGTTAGTCTAGTTTCTAAAGGCGCCCCACCCCACCCCCCCACCCACCCTAACCCATCTTCATAAGGCCACTCATGCACATCAGATGGTTGGGTGGGGGTGCCTTGGCTCGAGGCGCATCAGATCTGACTCTGTTTGGCTCGCGCACTAGGTTGCATGTCCACTTGGCAGTCCGTGTCTAGTTTCTAGGATTTTGGAGAACAGCTACTGTAGGATGGTGGCAAAGGCGTACTCTCCATACAGCCACTCATACACGGACGCTTGCATGTAGTTCTTGCTGCTGTGCCCTAAATTTGGCCCCTGCACTAGGTTGCTTGTCCAGCAGGGCACCAGCCACCAAGATGATTAATGTCACCATCCTACTCCCCCTCCTCATCACCAAGTTGCATTTCCAGCAGGGCACTAGCCACCAAGACGATTAATGTTACCATTCTACTCCCCCTCCCCCTCCTCCTCCTCATCATCATCACTAGGTTGCATGTCCAGTTGGCACTCCGTGCCTGGTTTCAGGGATTTTGGAGTACAGCTACTGTAGGATGGTGGAGCTGGCGCCATCATCATACGGCCACTCATACACAGCAGATGGTTGGTGGGGATGCCTCGGCTCGAGGCGCATCAGATCTGACTAGGTTTTGCTCGCGCACTAGGTTGCATGTCCAGTCGGCACTCCATGCCTGGTTTCAGGAATCGTAGAGTGCAGCCACTGTGGGATGGTGGCAAAGGCGTAATCCTCATAGATCCATCCATCCATGCACAGCAGGGGGGTGGGTGGAGATCTGACTAAGTTTGGCTCGCGCACTAAGTTGCATGTCCAGTCGGCACTCCGTGCCTGGTCTCAGGGATTTTGGAGTACAGCCACTGTAGGATGGTGGAAAAGGCGCCATCTTCATACAGCCACTCATGCACAGCATAGGGTTGGGAGGGGGTGCCTCGGCTCTCATAAGACACTGACCCCCCCCCCCCCCCCCCCCCCCCCACACACACACACACCCTAAACCATCTTCATAAGGCCACTCTTGCACAGCAGATGGTTAAGTGGGGGTGCCTCGGCTCGAGGCGCATCAGATCTGACTAGGTTTGGCCCTGGCACTAGGTTGCATGTCCAGTTGGCACTCAGTGTCTAGTTTCAGGAATCGTAGAGTGCTGTCACTGCAGGATGGTGGCAAAGGCGTAATCTCATAGATCCATCCATCCATGCACAGCAGGGGGGTGGGTGGAGATCTGACTAAGTTTGGGCCTGGCACTAGGTTGCATGTCCAGTCGGTACTCCGTGCCTGGTTTCAGGAGTCGTAGAGTGCAGCCACTGCAGGATGGTGGCAAAGGCGTCATCCTCATAGATCCATCCATCCATGCACAGAAGGGGGGTGGGTGGAGATCTGACTAAGTTTAGCCCTGGCACTAGGTTGCATGTCCAGTTGGCACTCCGTGTCTGGTTTCAGGGATTTTGGAGTACAGCCACTGTAGGATGGTGGCAAAGGCGTCATCCTCATAAGGCCACTCATACACGGGCGGTTGCGTGTAGTTCTTGCCACTGGGTCGATCCTCGGGATTACGTTGCATCCAGCCGTACTTCTGAAGCTGCTCCTGGTGGGCGGTCACATGTGCGGTACGCACTAGGGCGCCGGTGGTGTAGGCGAACCTGTGGGGGTGGCAGAACGCAAGGGCAGGGGGGGAGGAATGCGGAATGCATTAGTGGGGGAAGTTCCATGGGGGAAAGTTTCAGGGGGGAAATACCTAGGGGGGAAAAGCTCCTGGGGGAAAGACCCAGATTGTGTGTGTGTATGTAAAGAGAGGTGGGTGGGTGGGTGGGTGGTGGTTGTGGTGGTTGAGGTGGTTGTGGTGTGTGAGTATGTAAAGAGAGGTGGGGGGGGGGGGGGGGGGTTGTGGTGGCAGAGGTGGTGTGTGTGTATGTAAAGATAGGTGGGTAGGGGGTGGGGGTTGTGGTGGTGTGTGTGTGTGTGTATGTAAAGAGAGGTGGGTGGGAGGGGGTGGTGGTTGTGGTGGTTGTGGTGGTTGTAGTGGTTGTGGTTGTGGTGTGTGTGTGTTTGTACAGAGAGGTGGGTGGGTGGTGGTGGGTGTGGGTGTGTGTGTGGGGGGGTGGGGGTGGGGGTGTGTGTGGGGGGGGGAGGGAGGGCGAGGGAGTGCATGCAGGGTGTGGGTGAGGAGGGCGAGGGAGCGGGAGGAGAACTCCGTCAGTGGGAAAGTAGAGTAGTCGTGAAGAATAGTAGTGTCGAGTATTTATGATGAGCAGCTGTCATCACTTGCGACGAGAATCGCAGCATACAATTATAACGGGAACAAGGCAAGTCCCTGGTTTGGATGAAGAGAGAGCCCAGGGAGCTGCCTAGAAGCTGCTGCTCGTAGCTAAAAATAAAAACTAAGTAGTGTTGATCATACCATACCTTGCAAAAATGTGGTACCTTCTCGCTGCGTCAGAGTATGATGAGTGGAGTAATCAAGGTTGCCCTGATAGGGGTTGTCAAGATTATCACACAATATATTATGATATCCCCCACCCACCCACCCCCACCCACAAACCTGTATAGAGTATACACTCACACCTAGATCACCGCACACACACACACACCTACAGAAGACTGGAGACCCTGATATACCCCCCCCCCCCCCCCCCCCCCCCCCCCCCCCCACACACACACCCCACACACAAACCTGTCTACAGTATACACACACACCTAGATCACCGCACACATACACACCTTCAGAAGACTGCGGACCCTGATGTACCCCCCCACCCCCCCACCCCCACCCACAAACCTGTACAGAGTATACACACACACCTAGATCACCGCACACACACACACATACAGAGTACTGTGGACCCTGATATACCCCCCCCTCCCCCCCCCCCCCCCCCCCCCCCCCCCCCCCCCCCCCCTCCCCCTCCCACTCACCCACAAACCTGTACAAAGTATACACTAACACCTAGATCACCGCACACACACACCTTCAGAAGAATGGAGACCCTGATATACCCCCCCCCACACACCCACACCCACAACCTGTATAGAGTATACACTAACACCTAGATCACCTCTTTTAGATCACCGCACGTATCTAAGCGCACCTAGCTCACCCCAATTTATATCACCGCATGTAGATCCCCACACCTAGCTCACCTCTTCTACATCACCTCACCTACACCCCACACCTACGTATACACTCTATATCACCTCACCTACACCCCACACCTACATATATACTCTATATCACCTCACCTACACCCCACACCTGCACCCCACACCTACAAATATACTCTATATCATCTCACCTACACCCCACACCAACATATATACTCTATATCATCTCACCTACACCCCACACTTACATATATACTCTATATCACCTCACCTACACCCCACACCTACATATACACTCACCTATGCCAGACTCTGGTGATGCGGCGTTGCATGCGCTCTAGCTTATCATCCGGCACAGACAGTAGAATCTGCGGAGATGGTAAACATGTATTATTTACGGGATTGTACTTGGTGGTTGGCCCCAGTGCAAGCAAACGAGCCTGCCCCCCCCTCCCCCCCCTCCAACCTCACTCCTCGTAATAAGGCATACAATTTATTTAAATTGGAGGGCCAGCCTGTTTGCTTGCCCTGGGGCCAAGCAGAGTAAATCAATAAACAAATTATATCAAGATGATATTATAAAAGGCAAATCGATAAACAAACTGTGTCATATATCAAGATGATATTTTTTTAACAAATCGATGAACAAACTATCTCAACATTCTGTTTTGTACAACAAATCGATAAACAAACCCTCATATATTTACATGATATTTTGTAAAACACATAAATAAACAAACCATCTCATACATCAACATGATGTTTGTATAGGCAAATCGATAAACAAACATATGGACATGACATTTAAAAAAACAAATCGAAAACAAACATATTGACGTGATATTTAAAAAAGCAGATTGATAAACAAACTATATCAACATGATCTCACTTCAGGTACATGTAGGATGGATGCCTTAAAAAAAAAATATATATATATCACCTTAGGAACATATGGATGGATGGATGCCTCAAACAATAATAAAAAAAACTATGAAATGATATCACCTTAGGACCATGAAGGATGGATGCGTAAAAAAAAAAAAAAAAAAATATCACCTTAGGAACATGTATCTCCATAGGTGCCTAAGTCAGACCCTGAGTGATACGGATGGATTGAGCCTATGCCCTCAAGTCCAAAAACAATTATTTTTTGCTAATAAGTTGCCCATCCACATCAGTTCAACATACAAATACTCGGATTTGGGTTTTCTCAAATGGAGGGAACCAGGTCAAGTGAGACATGCTAATTTGTCACTATGGGGTTCCCTAAGTCGATACGGGTTTTACGCAGGAAGTGATACAGAGGCTATCGCGACCGAAACAAGCCATTTTAAAAGAACACTGAGTACAAATGTTGTGTGACGTCTTTCCCTACCGTTAGTTATTACAGAAGGTCTTTGAAGGCAGTACACAGGCGGTACAGTTGAGTACGGACCCCAAAAACACTGATTATTTACATTTCGTGGGTGTCCTAAGTCTAGGTCAGAGCTGCACAGCCTTAATTGAAACATTTTGGGCCTCGGTTTTGCTCTGTCTCGAGATATAGCGTGGAGAACAACTTTTTCTTTTTTTTGAAATTTGAAATTTCAAAATTCAAATATTTTTCGAAAAATAAATCCAAAAACATTTTGTTTTTAATTTGTCTTCAAACATCCACATCTGAACTCAGTTTTTGATTTGGGGTAGATCATTGAAAACACACCCTAATCCTGAGCCATGGTGTGGAGGGCCACTGGGAGGTGAAATCTTGAGATGTACAGGCATTTCAGTAGATTCCGAGGCCAAGGCTGAAGCGCAGCCTCCGACCTTGTAGTAGGGGTTCGATAAGCCTTTCGTACCAAGGTACCTTTCTTCGGAATAGCTCGCGCGGCCTCGAATCTGACGCTATCTGGATTTGTATCACTATTTATCGCACATCTCATGTACTGCCACCGGCCTGCCGGACAAGGCTGCTCGCGACCAGATGCGAACGCGGACGAAAAGTAGCTGCGCGCATAGGTGACACCTTCGCGAACAATATGAGAAAGACAGAATTCGATTCCGAGCAGTCTGGGTCATGTACGGCTCTGTATCACATGCTTGTATCGACTCAGGGCGTTTTCGGACTTAGGCACCTATGGAGATATCTCCATAAGTGGCTAAGTCCGACCCTGAGTGGTACGGATGGTTTTCACCTATTACCTGAAGTCCAAAGAAAACTTTGTTTTTGCTAATAAGTTACCTAACCACATCAGTTCAACATATAAATACTCAGAGTTGGGTTCTCCCAGGTTGTGGGAAGCAGGCAAGGCAAAACATGTGATTGTTCCCACTATGGGTCTCCCTAAGTCGGTACGGATTTTACGTAGAAGTGGAACGGAGCCTATCGCTATCAAAAACAAGTTTTCGTAAAATAAAAGTAGGTAGCCTTATTGTGCACATCTTTCCTCATAAGAAATTGTTACATCAGGTTTTGGATGGCAGTACATGGGCAGTACGGGTGAATATGGACCCCAAAAATACTGATTATTTACATATTGTGGGTGCCCTTAGTGTGGTACAACGCTGCACAACTTAGGGCGTTTTTGGACTTCAGCACCTATGGAGATCGATAAACAAACATTGACATGATATTTAAAAAAACAAATCGATAAACAAACATTGACGTGATATTTAAAAAAGCAAATCGATAAACAAACTATATCAACATGATCTCAATTCAGGTAGATGTAGGATGGATGCCTAAAAAAAAAAAAAAAAAAAATCACCTTAGGAACATATAGGATGGATGCCTCAAACAATAATAAAAAAAACTATGGAATGATATCACCTTAGCACCATGTAGGATGGATGAATGCCTAAAAAAAATAATATAAAAAATAAAAATAAAATATAAAATAATATAAAAAATAATATAAAAATAAAAATAAAATAAAAAATAATATAAAAAATAAAAATAAAATAAAAAATAATATAAAAAATAAAAATAAAATAAAAAATAATATAAAAAATAAAAATAAAAAATAAAATAATAATATAAAAAATAAAAATAAATATATAAAATAATATAAAAAATAATATAAAATATAAAATAAAATATAAAATAATATAAAAAATAATATAAAAAATAAAAATAAAAAATAAAATAATATAAAAAATAATATAGAAAATAATATAGAAAATAAAAAATACTTTCAAAATGATCACTCATTGATTGGGGACATGATGGATGGATGCCTAAAAAAAAAAAAAAAAACATGAAGAAACTTCAAAATGATCCCACATTAATTGGGGACATGATAGCTGGATGCCTAAAAAAATAAGACATAAAGAAACTTCAAAATGATCCCACATTGATTGGGGACATGATGGATGGATGCCTCAAAAAAAAAAAAGGCAAAACATAAATAACTTCAAAATGTTCTCACCTCAGAAAGACGTGGGATGGGTGCTAGAAAATAAAAATAAATCTAAAGAGATTCAAAATGATATCATCGCGGGTAGTTGTGGGATGGTTGCCTCAAATAAGTATAAATATGTATACCGGTACAAAAATATCTACAGAAATTCAAATACATAAGCAAACTTCAAAATGACATCACCTCGGGTAGATGTGGAATGGATGCCTCGCTGATTCTGATGCTGAACTGGTCCCAGTCAAGTATGGACTCATACACAGCATGCACTTCATCCATGATGACCACAGGGACGCTGCCATGCAGAATACAATCCTCAGCTCTCGCACTCCATCCATCGCCTGGCAGAGATGAGCAGACGGGGGTTGCAGGGATTGATGGTTTAAATTGCTGACACATCATGTTATGAATTGCCAGATATATGGTTTATATGTGCGTCAAATTATGATTTGCAGTCGCCTGGCAGAGCAGCAGCAGAGCAGAAATATGGACAGATAAGATTGAAGGGATTGAGGATGCATCATGATAAATTTATATAATATAAATTTTGAAGCATGATGTGACGTACATTTAATTTGAAGCATGATGTGACGTACATATAACACACATAATTTTGATGGTTTATATGTACGTCACTTCTTGTTTTGAATCGCCAGATAGATGGCTTATATGTACGTCACATCATGCTTCAAATTGCAATGATATAGCAGCAGCAGAGTAGAAAGATGGACATACGAGGATTGCAGGAATTGATGGTTTTTATGTCTGTAACATGATGCTTTAAACCGTCTGAAAGAAGGTTTATATGTACATCACATGATGCTTTAAATCGTCTGGAAGAAGGTTTTTATGTCTGTAACATGATGCTTTAAACCGTCTGGAAGAAGGTTTACATGTACATCACATTATGCTTTAAATAGCCAGACAGAGCAGCAGCAGAGCAAACAAATGAATAGCCTGGTAGAGCAGCAGCAGCAGCAGAGTATATAGTTAAACAGACGGGGGTGCAGGGATTGATGACGTAAATATATGTCACATAATGGTTTGAATCACCTGTTAGAGCAGCAGCAGAGCAAAACAATGGACAGGAGGGGGTTGCAGGGATTGATGATGTTAATGGATGTCGCATAATGCTTTAAATCACCTGGTAGAGAAGCAGCAGAGCAAAACAATGAACAGGCGGGGATTGCAGGAATTGAAGCAGGAGTGGGCGGATTGGTGTTTAAATTGCTGTCACATCATGTTTTGAATCGCCTCATACAGCAGCAGAGTACAAATTTGATCAGACGGGGGTTGCAGGAATTGAAGGGATCGATGATGTCAATGGATGTCGCATCATGTTTTGAATCGCCAGATAGTGCAGCAGCAGCAGCAGCAGCAGCAGCAGCAGCAGCAGAGTATAATTATGAACAGGCGGGGGTTGTAGGGATCGATGATGTCAATGGACGTCAAATCATGTTTTGAATCGCCTGGTAGAGCATCAGCAGAGTACAAAGGTGGACAGACGGAGATTGCAGGAATTTATGGTTTTCATGTTTTTCATGGTTTTTTGGTACGTCATTAGGTTTTAAATCGCCATATAGATGATTTAAATGTGCGTCACACAATGTTTCAAACCGCCTGGTAGAGCATCAGCAGAGCTAGGCAACTCCCCTAGATGGCTAAATAATGAGAATGTGCAGGGACGGGTGCTCCTTTGTTTTCTCCCCCCCCCCCCCCCCCCCCCCCCCCCACACACACACACATCCCCATACCGCCCACCACCCACCATGTGCAGGTGAGTAATGAAGAGGAAGTGAGGACGCTATTCAAGCAAGTGCAGGGAGAGATGCCGGAATCTCCCGAGTTTGCTATGAAGCACACACACACTCCGCTCGACCCCCCTCAACCCACCACCCACCATGTGCAGGTGAGTAATGAAGAGGACGTGCAGACGCTGTTCAAACACCACCCATTACCACCACCCATCACTAGGGAACGACAACTAATATTAGTGTTTGGAAAACTAACCTTAACTAATATTATTATAGTGTCACAATAATATTAGTTTTTCAAATAAATTCGAATTTCTGGTGAGACGGCTGGCCCGACTTATATTATCTAATGTTATATAATATTATTTATTCACTAATATTATATATCATAGCCGACCCCTATCCATCACCCATTACCACCAGCTGAGTAAAACAATGAAACAGTGAGCAGAGCTGTTGCTCACACACACACACACACACCACACACACTCACACACCACACACACTCACACACACACGGACCTGAGGTCAAGTAAGTACTTCAAAGACAAGCATTAGCAGAGCAAAGCAACTCCCCTATGATGGCTAACGAATGAGAACGCCTGGTGGGGCGTAGTATTAAGGGGGCCCTGCCTTTCAGCGGTAGAGAACGGGCTGCTACTTTACCTGGGCGAAGCTACCATGGCGGTTGACAGGGGCCGCGAACACTAAAGCGCACCCGAAGGGATTCAAACCCAGCACCTTCATCGGTTCAACAAACCGCACACTTACTGGACTTACACACTTACTGGACTTACACACTTACCACTTACTTGACTTGCACACTTACAGCTTACCAGGTGCCACTACCACAGACTTACACACTTACTGGACTTACACACTTACCACTTACTTGACTTGCACACTTACAGCTTACCAGGTGCCACTACCACAGACTTACACACTTACACACTTCCCACTTCATTGAGTTACACACTTACACACGGACTTTCCAGGTGCTACGACTTTTACACTTACCATTTACTTGATTTACACACTTACTACTTACTGGGCTTCCACACGTACACACTTATTGGTCTTACACACTTACCACTTCCTTGATTTACACACATACCACTTACTGGACTTCCACACGTACACACTAATTGGTCTTACTCACTTACCACTTCCTTGACTTCCAAACTTACACACAGACTTACCAGGTGCTACTAAGCAGAATTTGGATCGAGTGAGCCACTCCCCGTAGCCCGGCGGCAAATCTTGGTTGAAGCCGACCATAATGTTGTGCTTGGCTGTCCAGTTGTGCTGCAAGCAACAGCAAGTTGCATAGTGAGTACAAATGTATGATGTATGAGCGTATACTGTGCTTGGCTGTTCAGTTGTGCTGCAAGCCAAGAAGTCAATTATATCAGTAGTCCAAAACGAGATAACGAATGAGAAGTAGAAATGAGGTACAGATGTGATCAATCATCAAAAACGAGGAAAAACATGCGGTCCCTGTCAAATTACATAAGCAGTGGGATATAGAAGTGGATGTTGTGCTTGGCTGTCCTGTTGTGCTGCAAGACAAGAAGTAAATTATATCAGTACTTAAAACGAGGTCAACAAAACGAGGCCGGTAGATCAGTAGTACAAAATGAGGTAACGATTGAGAAGTAGAAATGTGGTACAGATGTGATCAGTCGACAAAAACGAGGAAAAACATGCGTTCCCGGTCAAACTACATAAGCAGTGGGATATAGAAGTAGATGTTGTGCTTGGCTATCCAGTTGTGCTGCGAGCAAAAGTAAGCTATAGATAGATTGAGTAAACTTACATTCAAAGTGGGACGCTATCTAGTGTGTCTGAAAGCTGATATGACAAGTCCAATGCAGCCCAGAGCATTGGGTTTGACTCAGTGGCTGGTTATTGGTGCTGGCGGGGAGCTGCCATGAGTAGCCCAAGAATGAAACAGTGTGATGCTGCATTAGCCATCAAGTAAATTAATGATTTATTTAATCATTAATCATTAATCATGCCTCTTGCTTTAATTTTAATGAGATCGTATCAGATTTAATTTAATTTTATGTATGATGCTTCTTTAGCCATCAAACAGATAAAGGCAAATACAAAGTAAAGCATGCCTCTTCAGATATCAAGTTTGAAAAATACGGTGTTTGAAAAACACCAAGTTTGAACAATACCAAGTTTGAAAAATAGCCAAAGAATTGTCGGTACAAAACCTAGGTATAAGTATAAAGAAATAGTTATTAGCAAAAAAATGATAAATTATAAAGAAACCCTAGTTATTAGCAAGAAAAATGATAAAGTATAATAGCAAATAGTTATTAGCAAAAAAATGATACATGGTTGACCAATTCTCTGACTGTACCAATACCGTTGGAAGTTAAATAAAAAGTTACAGTTCTGTTTGTTTGGAGGAGGAAACAAGCAGTACAGTATGATGGAGGAGACAGGCAGTACGGTATGATATGAGTCAAGCGTACCTCTCTAGCCAGCAAGTCAATAGTTTGTCGAATTCTTCACCTGTAACCCCTATGAGCAGTACAGAACAGTACAGTACAGTGCAGTACATTACAGTATGGTATGATATCAGTCAAGCATACCTCTCTAGCCAGCAAGTAGATAGTTTGACGAATTCTTCGGCTGTACCAAGGGAGGCGAGTTGTTCCAACGTCACCCTATGAGCAGTACAGTACAGTACAGTACAGTACAGTACAGTACAGCACAGTCAGGGGATGACATATATGTGTGCAATTGTGCGTGTGAGTCCAAGTAAGAGAGTGAGTGCTTGATTGAACGAGTAATTGATTGGTTGATTGAGCAATTGATTGAGTGATTGTTGTTTGTTGTGGTATGTGCAAGTGAGTGAGTAAGTAAGTGAGTGATTGGTGTGATTGGTTTTGAGTGAGTGGATTGATGACGAGATTGGTTGATTGGTTGATTGGTTGATTCAAACAATTCATATGCATAGAAGTGTGTGTGTTTGTGTGTATTCATGTGTGTGTTTATGTGTGGGTGTGGGTGTTTATGTGTGTATGTCTGTGTGCGTGTGTTTATCTGTGTGTGTTTGTGTGTTTGTGAGTGTTTGTGTGTGTTGATGTGTGTGTTGATGTGTGTGTGTTTGTGCCTGTTAGTGTGTTTGTGTGTACGCATACAAGTGGCTGTATGTGCAGGTGGCTACGTTAATAGCACTCAACCTAGATTACAGAAAATATAAGTACATCAGCACGTCTCTCAGTATGTACATCAATATATCAATATACAAATAAGATATCATATGAACATAGCACCTATAAGTACATCAGCACGTCTCTCAGTATGTACATCAATATATCAGTGCACAAATAATAAATAATATGAATATAGTACCTAGAAGTACATCAGTACGTCTCTCACTATGTACATCAATATATCGGTGAACAAATAATAAATAATATGAACTTAGTACCTAGAAGTACATCAGCACGTCTCTCAGTATGTACACCAATGTATCAGTATATATCCCGTTTCGACGAATGACTCGACGGTAGAGCTCGTTGAAACAAGAAGGTGCTAGGTTCGAATCCCAACGGGCGCGCTTTAGCGTCCGCAGCCACTGTCAACCACCATGGTAGCTTTTGTCCAAAATAAAGTTAGCTGCCTGTCATCTACAGCCGTAAGCCGGGGCTCCCTTAATACCACGCCCCACCAGGCGTTATTATTACTGGTCATTACTGGTCTGTACATAATATGAACATAGTATGTGCAAGTGTTAGAATGGTCCCCCATCGTCTCCTTACTCCACTCCTTCATGAGTCATGACACCCCTTTTCTCCACGTCGTCCACCTCACTCCTTCCTACCTTCTCCCCTCACCCCCCCGCACACACATACACACACATCTACTCCACCCACCCACCCACCCACTACCACACACACACACACTTATCGACTCTTCCCCCACTTATGCAGACCCTAACTGGCAAGGAAGGAGAGCAGGGTACTTCAAATGGCCAAATTTGCCAGCGCTTTAGCGCACATGAAAACAGTAAAACTGCGCTTTGTAGTGCAAAAAGCGCAAAATTTGCTTGCTGCGCCCACAGGGGGTTGCAAAACAATTGCGCTTAAAGCGCAGAGGGGTTCAAAAAGTCAGCGCTCAAAAGCACAAAAGCGCGCGCTTTGAATTACCCTGAAGGAGAGACCTGGTCCTTGATGGATCTCTTGTTTGAGGTAGACGCCTAAAAAGAAAAGAAAAGAAAAGCAGTACGCCGATTCGGCGTGATTAAGGAAGCTGTCCCAAGGGGGTCCTCGGACAACACCATCAAACGGGGGTGGCTAGGGGGGGCGGTACCCCCCAACCATAGCCGGTGGCGGAGGAAGGAGTGTGGGACGAGTGTGTAGCAGATTCCATGCGATGTCGGGCCTGACGAGAGTTACACCACTCCTGGTGAATTCTTTGCAGGTGTCCTCGGCTGAGCGATGGTTGGGGAACAGGGTACTACAAAGCGCGCGCGGCAGCGCGACTTCGCGCACGCTTTTAGAGCCCCTCTGCACGTTTCGCGCAGTTTTTTCACCCCTTAGTGGGCGCAGCGCGCAGTTTTTGCGCTTGTTGTACTACTAAGCGCAGACCAATTTGACGTTTGTGCGCCGTAAGCGCTGACCAATTTGACAGAATGTAGTACCCTGTTGGGGAATAGCACCTTGTGTGGCACTTGGCCCACCAAGCAGGGTACTACTAAGCGCGCGCGGCAGCGCGGTGCCGCGATGCCTTTTTGAGCCCCTCTGCGCGTTTCACGCAGTTTTTTCAACCCCCTGTGGGCACAGCTCGCAGTTTTGGCGCTTTTTGCACTAAAAAGCACGGGCCAATTTGACGTTTGTGCGCTTTAAGCGCTGACCAATTTGGCAAGAAGTAATACCGTGATGCGCAAGTGCTATAAACACGATCTCACGCACATACTCTCAGGATACATGACCAGCCCTCTGAGCAGAACCTACCTTGAACTACATTAGCATGACTTCCGCCTGATGATATTTATTTGACCAAACTAGACACTGCTTGGTCACTTACCTTGAAGTACATCAGCACGTCTCTCTCCCTAGGCTTGCCACCCATGAGTGGCGACTCCTTGTAGTGCTGTGGCCACTTCCACGAAGGGATGACCAGGTCCTGCATCACATTGATAAAATTGACAGAGATACTCATCTTGTTGGTTGGCGGTTGGTGGTTGTTTGTTTGGTTTACTGGTTGGTTGGTTGGTTTGGCTGTTGGTTGGCTGGTTGTTTTAGGGTGTGGTCACTTGTCAGGGATACTCATCATCTTGTTGGTTGGTTGGTTGGTGGTTGGTTGGTTGGTGGTTGGTGGTTGGTTGGTGGTTGGTTGGCTGGTTGTTTAGGAGGTGATCACATGACAGGTATACTCATCATCTTGTTGGTTTGGGTGTTGGTTTTGGTTGGAGGTTGGTTGGCTGGTTCGTTTAGGAGGTGATCACATGACAGGTATACTTCATTCATCGTGTTGGTTATGGATCGGTGGTTGGGTTGGTGGTGGTTGGTTAGTGGTTGTGGGTTGGCTGGTTGTTTAGGTTGTGATCACATGACAGGGATACTCATTCATCCTTGTTTTGGTTGGTTGGTTGTCGGTTGGTTGTTGGTTGGTTGGTGGTTGGTGGGTTGGCTGGTTGTTTAGGACGTGATCACGTGACAGGGATACTCATCATCTTGTTTGGTTGGTGGTTGTGGTTAGTGGTTGGTTGGCTGGTTGCTTTAGGACGTGATCACACCCTCGCCAGGTGTGCAGCAATTGATGCTTGTGCTACTTTGTCATGCTAAGCCACTTTTGCTTGTTGATGCTGTCATGTGCTACTTTGTCAGACCAAGCCACTTTTGCTTGTTGATGCTGTCATGTGCTACTTTGTCATGCCAAGCCACTTTTGCTTGTTGATGCTGTCATGTGCTACTTTGTCAGGCTTTTGCTTGTTGATGCTGTCATGTGCTACTTTGTCATGCCAAGCCACTTTTGCTTGTTGATGCTGTCATGTGCTACTTTGTCATGCCAAGCCACTTTTGCTTGTTGAGTGCTGTCATGAAGCTACTTTGTCAGGCAAGCCACTTTTTTTGCTTGTTTGATGCTGTTCATGTGCTACTTTGTCAGGCCAAGCCACTTTTGCTTGTTGATGCTGTCATGTGCTACTTTTGTTCAGGCAAGCCATCTTTTGCTTGTTGATGCTGTCACTGTGCTACTTTGTTCGTACAGGCCAAGCCACTTTTGCTTGTGTGATGCTTCATGTGCTACTTTTTGCCAGGCCAAGCCACTTTTTTGCTTGTTGATGCTGTCATATGTGATGCTTTTTCGATTGCTAACGCGCCCAACTTTTGCTTGTTCATGTGTCATGATTCGCTGTGTGTTGTTATGATGGTTTGTGGTGGTGTCGAGAATCACCAAACACCCCTTGGACAGTTTTATGTTGGTTGTGTGCCTGCCATTGCTGTTGAATTAGTTTTTGACATGCGTTTCAGATGAAATCACCACCTTGCCGGGGGTGCACAAGGATGCTCATGGTGCATGGCGTGATGATCAACAGCACAAATGCCAATGTTGGCTGTCTAGTTGCCTGTCTGTTGATGTTTGCATGGGTTTTCACCACCAACCACCAACCTTACCAGGATGGGTGTGCTTTGCATAGGATGCTCCTGCGTGATGTCAGAATGGATGGTCAAGCACAAGCCAATGTTGGTTTGTGAGTGCCATGCGCTGTGTGACGATGCTGTTTGAATGTATGTAGAATAGGGTGAGCTGAAGGCATGGTTGACGATGCCAGGGCACCCCCTTGACCGGAGGGCGTTGTAGCAATCACGGTGATGCTCTTGGGTTGCTCCCAATGATCAAAAGCCAAGCCAATGGTTGGTTGTTGTGTTGCCTGCCCATTGCTGTTGATGTTTCGCATGCGTTCAGATAGAAATCAACATTCTCTACCTGCCGGGGCGATGTAGCAAAGGATGCTCATGGTATTGCCTATTGATGACATCAGGCATGCACCGAGTTCTCTTTTTGGGTACTCCGGTTAGTCACTCATCGGCCTGGAAGTAGTTGTCCCACTCACCTATTATGCCGTGTATATTTGCCTGTGTGCTTATAGATGTGCGCAGCAATCATGCCCCCAGTGTGTGAGCCATGAATCGCTGTGTCGTACACCTCCTTAGGGGAACCAGCAGCAAATGCTCCTTTTTCTTCATCTCCAGTGATGGC
Source organism: Microglena sp. YARC (assembly GCA_022414725.1). Lineage (NCBI taxonomy): Eukaryota > Viridiplantae > Chlorophyta > Chlorophyceae > Chlamydomonadales > Chlamydomonadaceae > Microglena > Microglena sp. YARC. The sequence goes on from JAJSRW010000078.1 coordinate 48,594, forward strand.
ATGACGACATAACAGATGTGGGGCTCTTTTACCCTGAGCAGACAGGACGGACTGAGAGAGAGTAGGATATGGTGCGTTTAAATTTTAAGTGTTGTGGTGTCCCCTCTCACAGGTGTTGTGTGTATATGCTTGTTCTTCTGGTGTGTCGTTGATGCCAGTCTGCCCCCAGTGAAATGCGAGTGCTAGCAATTTATTGCTGTGTCTTACACCTTCTCTCAGGAATCCTCAGGCAAGCTCCTTTCATCATCCAGCGACAACAGATGTTGGTCTCTTACCCGAGAGAAGAGAGATGGGATTTTGTGTGCGGTGTTGTGTTGGTTCGTTGTGTTTGTGTGAGTTGTGGTTGTGAGAGGGGCGTATACTCACCGCGGTTACTGCGCGATTTGTCTTGTGAATGTCCTAGAGACTAAGACCAGAGTGGTGGTCTTTTACGCCTTATGTGTAGGATCGATGAGCACGGTGCATGATTCTAGTGTTAGTGGGTCAGTGTTATTACTTTGTACAGGGTTTGTGTGAAGTGGGAGGGCGAAGGGGGGGGGGGAAGGTAGGGGAACGAATGGGCGCGCCATTTGGGCTCTTGTGGTGTGAGTCGATGTCGCCTAGTGTTTCGGTGCCTGCTGTATAGATGTTCCGGGGTGATGTTGGTGTGTGTTATGGGCGTCACATAAATACTCTGTCCTGTCCTAAGAGTGTCCGTGGTGCGTGTGAAATGCAGCACACCACCCCAGAGGGTGTACGGGTACCGTTTCATACCCTCCGAGACAGAGGGAGTCGAGATAGAGGGTGGAGTGTCGGTGTGTGCTTCTCGTTGTGTTCACTTAAGTAGTGGTGTGTGACTGGTGCACAGTGCTTGTCGCTTTGCGACGTCCAGTCAGCTGCCCCGCCCGAGCACACTGTAGTGTGAGCGTTGGGATTGCTGGTGTCATTAACACTCAACTATCCTTCAGGGAGTACCACCTACTAGCTCTGCGCAACCCATCATGCCCCAAAGTAGGACAAACCCGCAGACCGACCTGTCCGGGTCTTG